>JBBPTS010000005.1:12650-172843 GCA_038094235.1 Fistulinella staudtii | reverse complement strand
CGTTTTTGCATTTCTCGAGAAGTTCATTCGGCATGCCCCTCTGGTCACTGAGGCATGCAGTCTTTCGAAATCCCTTGTACAATGCCTCACGGATATCATTGAGGTGCTCTGCTCCAGCCCGGATGGTTTATTGCATTCAAGCGAGTTCTTGCGGACCGACGATCCACAAGGACCAGCCGCTCAGCTCCCGCAGCTATGGACACTCATGACACAGTCAATCACCGTGATTTTTAAACGGACCCCCTTGTGGGCGGACTACTTTGAGATACCCGACATGACTGTATGGATGCGGGATGCACTCATTTTTGGTCGGGATATGCTAGCACAGTGGAAGGTCATGGAAACTGCCGCTACCAAGCAAGAAAGCTCCAACTCAATAGCCAAAAAGCCATCTAGGTTATCTCAGGTAGGAAAGCGGATGATGAACGATCTCCAACCTGTTTTACCCGAGCTGGCGCGGTGGCTTCGACTTTCAGATGAGGAGCTGTTGCATCAGTCGTTTTCTCTGATCCAAACGGTCTTGGAGTGTTTTCGGAAAACGGGGGTCCCTCCTTCCGAGGCCGGCCTAGCGAAGCTGAACAAGCATGTGGATGATGCTCGCAAGACGACGAAAGGGACTCTAAGGACCCGACTTGATGCGACGCGTGTGGCAAAGCTCGAAGACGCTCTAGCGGCATTCGAGAGCGATGATGACGAGGTGGAGATTGTATCGATGACGACTACCAGTGGCCGAGTTTCGGTTCCTGTGCTCAAGGACGCCAAACCAGAACGCAAAGAGCAGACTGCACCTAGGCCGTCGGCTTCCAAGAAAGTTGAGCAGTCTAAGGTGGACACACCTACTTTCCCAACTTTCCAAAGGGCCCAGAAAACTGTCGCTTCTGGTCCAAGTCAACCACCTCTCCGCACTGACAAGATACCTCACGTACATGTTGTGGACTCATCGTCCAGTGATTCCGAGTCCGATGGTGAAGCTGGAGGGCCGAAGGGTCTGGCCGCCCTGGCCAAATTACAAAAATCTCCGAGAGTGCAAAAGCCTCCAGAAAGACGTCAGATCAGAATACTTGATGTCACAAACCAAGTCCAGAATGCACCTAAGCGACTTCAACAGAGGGACGATGCGCGCAGGAGAGCCATGCGTCTCAAGCCGGACATTTCCGGACTTCATCGCGCATTGTTGTCATGGAACTATGATCATGAGGGGCCCGATCCTCCCGCGCAAGGATCAAAACCGAAACTATTTCATGTTCCAGACAAATTTACGGACCATCGTCAATATCTCGGTGTATTTGAGCCACTTTTGTTACTCGAGTGCTGGGCTCAGATCGTCCAGTCAAAGGAGGAGATCCAGGCATCGTATGATTGCAAGATTTGTTCGAAACAATTTACCGATGATTTTATCGATCTCGAGGTTACAATATCCGAGGCTCTTCAGAAAGATTGGCGTTTGTCAGAAACGGACGTTGTTCTGCTCCGACATCCTTCTGGAAAAGCGTCCCTGCTTGCCAAAACACAATCATACCGCACTGTTCAGATGGGCGCACAGATGACTCTTCGATGCTACCTGCCTAATAGTGTTGATCCTGGTTTGTATATCAATAGCATCTGGAGCTTGAAGAAGGTCTTTGGGTATGATTCATTTGGAAAACTCCTCTGCGCAATGCTGACTTTTCGACAGTTTGGCTACTTTGCACCGTGAATATGGTGCTTTGATGGGTCTCCCATTCTATGATGCCTTCCAGACTATCATGCAACCGCGCATCTCCGCAATGCCATACTTGGACAAACATGATGTTGATCAAGCAATGTCAACCTACCGTGTTAACGAGCCCCAAGCAAGGGCTATTCTTAGTGCACTACGAGCTCAAGGATTCGGATTGATTCAAGGGTAAGTACACTCGACCATCTTGATGGTATAGCTGCTTAGATGCATTTCAAAGGCCTCCTGGAACTGGGAAAACGTCAACCATATGCGGGCTTGTCGAGGCTTTCTTGTCGCAACGGCCTCGCGCGACGACCTCTATACATGCAGGCCGGAATTCTACTCAAGCTGATAAAGGTCCCGTGCAGAAGGTTCTTCTATGTGCCCCAAGTAACGCAGCTATCGATGAGGTTGCCAGCCGTCTGAAGGAAGGATACCGAAGTGCTCAGAAGCGCGGAGAGTCCATCAAGGTAGTGCGAATTGGCAATGATAAAGCAGTCGACATCAGTGTCCGGGACATCGCATTGGGTTTCCTTGTAGAGCAGAAGGTGAATGGCGAAAATGTGGCAAATTCCACCAGCAACGATGGAAAGCAAGTGGCGCTACTTCGACAAGATATAGACTCTGTCAAGCGTACGAAACAGCAAAAGTTCGAGGAACTGGCCACGGTTCAAAATAACACTGCAAGGACGCTTGCTATTGAGGAAGAGATCAAGAAGCTGAATTCTCGTCGGATGGCGTTGACTCAACAGTTTGATCGTTTAAAGGACAAACAAAAGTCTGATTCTCGCACCTTGGACGCTACACGACGGCGGATTCGCACAGAGATCCTTCAAGAGGCCGATGTAGTTTGTGCCACCCTGGCGGGATCTGGGCATGAGTCGATCGAGCAGTTGGAGTTTGAGATGATTATCATCGATGAAGCTGCCCAAGCCGTTGAATTAACTTCACTGATCCCTTTAAAATTTCGGTCTCCGAAGTGTATCATGGTCGGAGGTAGATTCATTCATTCGCTATACGTTGTGGTGCTTGACTCATTTCTGTAGATCCTCAACAACTTCCGCCGACTGTGCTCTCTCAAGAGGTAGACGACTCTCCGTGATCTCATGTTTGTTCTGATAGCCCTTTTAGGCGTGTAAATTCAACTACAACCAGTCCCTCTTCGTTCGCCTGCAAAAGCATCGCCCTGATGCCGTGCATTTGCTAAGGCGAGTGTATCTGAAGGTTCTCGAATCTCCCGCCTAACGATCTAATAGTATACAATACCGCATGCACCCAGAAATCAGCCAACTTCCTAGTCATCTGTTTTACCAAGGTCGCCTACTTGACGGACCCGACATGGACATTAAGACCAAGCAACCTTGGCAGTCGCACCCCAAGTTTGGTTGCTATCGCTTCTTCAACGTCCCACGGGGCCTTGAAGAGGGCACAGTTAGCCATTCGATGAAAAACCAGTCGGAAGTCCAAGCAGCTGTTGCACTCTATGCAAGGCTGCGTAAAGAGTTTACTACGATCGATTTCGACTTTCGGGTTGGCATCATCTCGATGTATCGCGGTCAGGTAATCGAACTTCAGCGTACATTTGAGAGGCGATTCGGGGAAGACATGCGTGGAAAAATACACTTTAATACGGTCGACGGTTTTCAAGGCCAGGAAAAGGACATCATCATCCTGTCGTGTGTGCGTGCGGGCCCGGGTGTGCAGTCGGTCGGCTTCCTGGCTGGTACGATTTATATGCATTGAAATCAAGATGCAACTGAAGCTCTATTTGCTAGATGTTCGTCGAATGAACGTAGCTATTACCCGGGCGAAATCCTCTTTATTCATCCTGGGAAATGCACCAACGCTCGAAAGGAGCAACGCCGACTGGAAAGAAATCATTAACAACGCTAGGTCGAGGTCACTACTGACCGATGTAAGTCCTGCTCATCCACAGTAGCTAGCGCTGAGTTTAGGTCCCGTGTAGGTAGACGTGTCCTACTTTACAGAGCCTACTATCGCGCGGTCAGCCCGGCCCGTTTCGCCGACAAAGGTTAACAAACATCATCCACTTCCTAAACGTCCAGAACCAGAACCAGTAGACCTTGTCACTCCACAGAACTTGGCCGAATCCGTTCGCGCCAAACCGCAGACACAGCACCTTCCTACTTCACCCACCCTCGCTTCGGCCCAAGCCTCTGCGGGGCCAAGCGTTGCCCCTGCACTCAAGCCCTTACCTAAGAGACCTTTTGTTGAAGACGTAGGTCCATCGACCGACAAACGCAAACCGCTACCTCCACCATATAAGCGACCCAGGAAGGACAAGGGCAGTATCTTCATCCCAAAGAAACCCAAACCATAGATGTTATACCACACTACACTTAAGATCTCCGCATATGTATTTGCTCTCCTCTTCACATACACAAATTACCTCGCATCATTCAATTCTGCAGGATATAATGTATTCATAATATCGCTATGAAGCTTTTATTGGTGGTAGTTCCCACTGATCTGGTCCAAATTTGGGTATCGTCATCAGCACGCCTGCGCTGTTTTTTGTAGGTTTGCTGAATGTGCATAGTGTAGACTTTCCAAGAGTGGAGAGCCACGCTGGATTAATCAGTGTCAATCCTAGGGTGCTTCTAAGATGAAAGTTTTAAGCGCTTTTTTTGACAATGACGACACACCTTTGAGCCATGGTTTGGTTGTTCGAACGATTTCAGTAAAGACGATATAATCTGGGGGAGAGCACTGTGATAGCACAGATGAGGGATGAATAAATACGTCATCCTGAGTTCCTATTGTACTGTAGGGGACGCCCCTGGCTGTTGAGTATTGAACCCCAGTGGCCGTCTTCTTCTGCACAAGATCTTTCCGGACGGCCACCTGATCGATAAATGCAGCAGCCAACAGCTGGCGGAGCACTTTCAACTGTAAAAGATACATGATGTGGTGTAATACCAGTCAATGTCACGAAGTCGCTCACTTGGATATCATTGGGTGGGTTAAGGGGTTGAGCGAGACCCGTGTTTACGCCAGGAAAAGTGGCGCTCACGATGTTGCAAATTTGTGTCCTCAGCTTGTGAATCTCTTCCATGGCCTAGAATCACATCAGCTAATGGGTCAACGGGAAAATGCATCTGAATCAGACTTTTGGTCGAACGAAATGATCCGAACAGAATTGGAAGCCACCCCCAGCGTACTCGTATGCGCCAACGACCGAAAGTATTCGAAAGATATCGCTTGTTGATCTACCCAACGAAGCGTGCGTCTGGGAATTAGAGTATAAATACTGCGCGAAACCAGGGGAGACAACGAATACCTGTTGTGACTCGAAGAACGCTTTTCGACGTGCCCTGCGAATTTCCTTCTCCTTGATTCGTTCGCTTTTGATGTACCGCAACTCAAAGTCAACCTTATTTTCGTCGTCCGAATCCTCGCCTTCGTTCAAAGTCTCTTCGTGCAAGAAGGGATCTCCCACTGTCATAATAGACACGACGGTGATCACATATGGTAGACAACCGTGTTGTTGACCAGCCACCAGCATTCGAGAATATCGAGGAGCAAGGGGAAAGAGGCTCATCAACCTCCCCAGCGGCGTAATCCTCCCTCCGATCGTAGCGATGGGTGTTGCCGTCGATACGAGTGGTGCATTACTCAGCGCGCCAAGATGAACAAGCATTGTTTCAGCATTTTTTAAATCATAGCCATCGGGAGGGGTGGGGAAGGGGAAGTTAACCATCATGTCGATACCCATGCTCTTCATTTGAAGGACCACACCTTCTATGGGCGTCCGAAGGATCTCGGGCTGCGAGAACGGTTCAAAGTAATGCTCATATAGTGCAGATGAATAGAGTCTGTAACAATGGCCAGGGCCCGTTCGCCCCGCTCGACCAGCTCGTTGTGCTGCAGAGGCCTTCGATATCCAGTTCACTTGGAATGACTGTATACGGCTGGTGGCATCGTATCTACGCTAGTCATTCTCGTAAGAAGGATGGGTGGATGCAGTAAAAACTGACTCACCTCCTTTGCTCGTCCGCAATCGACGACATATCGAATTCCAGGAATTGTCAACGAAGTTTCAGCTACATTCGTCGCAACAACAACCAAACGATGTCCAGGCGGCGGCGGCTCGAACACCCGCATCTGTTCATCACTTGGAAGGAGGGAATATAGTGGCACGATATACATTGGGGCTGAAAGTAACAAATTCAGGAGTGTAAACATAAATGTGAAGCTCGAACTCACAGTCACTATCTTCTATGTCATCGGTAGCGCCCTCATCGTCGCTATCCAAAGCTTCGGGATCGTCCTCGGGAACATCATCGTCAACGTCCAAAGCCATATCATGATCTTTGACGCCCAGATCTACATCCTCTGCTTCCAGAGCAACTATGAAAACACTTAACAATCTTCTCCAGGACCATACATTGGGACGGCATACCTTCAGCAGCGGCAACCATCTTTGGAGACTCTGCTGAGGTGTCCATAAAGAACGTGGAGGGATTCACCAGTTTTCTTTGACGCTTTCGCGTTTCGATGGCTTTGCGACTAAACTTTGCTTTCAATGTCTTGCATGTCCCCGCTATTTCGTTCTGACCAGTCAAGAAAACCAATATACCTCCAGGAGGTAGACGAGAATGAATTCTGGCTGTCTTTTTGATCGCTTCCTTGACATAGTCTGAGGATGTTCGACGACTGAAATGAATCGTTACCGGATGCTGACGTGCAGAAACGGTGATCACCGGAGGGGGAGACGGAAAGAGAAGCTTATTTTCTGCAAAATCGCTGACTCGAAGGGTGGCCGACATGATGATTAGCCGCAAGGGCTTTACCGCGTCTTTTTTGTCCTTCCACATTTGCTCTCGCAACTTCAAGACACGGCTAAGCACACCGATGAGTATGTCCGTATTCATACTTCGTTCGTGCGCTTCGTCAATAATGATGACAGAGTATTTGGACAGTAAGAAATCGGTGGCCAATTCGCGTAATAGAATACCATCGGTCATGAATTTGATCGTAGTTGAGGGGGACACGGTAGCGTCATATCGAATTTGGTAAGAGACACACGACGACGTTAGAGACAATTCATGAGCAACACGTGCCGCCATCGAAATCGCTGCAACTCGACGAGGCTGCGTGACTCCTATCATACCGGGGTTGTCTAGAGAGAAGAATGTTAGAAAGCTCTCGTATCAGCTACGCTCTGCGTACCTCCATTGGGATCCCCAAACCCTGCCTCGTATAGAAATTGCGGTACTTGTGTAGTTTTTCCACTCCCCGTCTCGCCGCAGATGATCACGACCGGGTGCAGTAATATAGCCTCCATAATGGGTTGCTCTTCTGCAATGATAGGTAGCATCAATCGAGCCTCTTCGACATCCAGGGGCCGCACGACAGAAATAACCTTGGCTTTCTTTTCAGGCGAGGTTATACTCGACGATTCCCGCGGTTTTGAAAGATGCTCTGCAAACGCAGTAGCCGGCAATTTTAGGTCGTCTCCAAGGGGCCCGCGCATCATAGTGTCGCGATGATGCGAAACCTTGTTTTTTTTCGAAGGAGGCTGTTCAGCAATGTCTCGGGTTGGTTCAGGGTGGGTAGATGGTTCATTAATAGGGGTGACGTAGCCCTTTGCTGCAGAGAGCTGCTTCATTGCCCACGTCTTGAAACTTGTGGGTTTCCCAGAAATAGTAGTCGCCTTTGCATCAAATAAAATATCGCCCTCTGAATCTTCCGAGCCGCAGTCTGATGCCGATCCTGAAGCGGAATCAGCCTCCGAGTCTTCAGCAGAACTTGCGCCATCGGACGGTGATTCAGGCTCGGGGGCAGGTCCCAGCTGCGTAAATGGCTTTGACCAGCGTCGAAAGGTCGTCTGAGGGAGCACGTCAAGATCACGGACTATAAGTCATTAACCGGTCCACCTTTTGACCTGCCTTTTCCTTCTTGACAATGCGGGGGGCCATCACAGTCCCATCTATATTCCGCCTGAGGGCACCGCCTACGACAGTGGGAAGAGTTGATTCCTCCGACGCAACTAGACTGACGGAGGCGTCCACGACACGGACACGGACTTGGACAGGGTCACGGGTAGCAACATCCGGCGGCCCAGCGTTAGAGGCGTCAGAGCTCCTTGCATCAGATTGGGCATCTTCGCCTTCGCCATCTATGAATTGCGTGACAGAAGACTTATTTTTACGTCTCTTCCGTTTGTTGGATTGACCATCAATTAGCCGACGGACGCCAATATCTTCGGTCTTGTCCAATCGTTCGCGATGGGAAATCACTCTTCCCGTCCCTAGCGTGGAAGAGGAGCGCAGCTCCAAAGTTGGAATCGACGCCTGTGTCTGACTGAATGACTGAGTGAACGACCAAGGAAGACAAGGGTATCCATACGCGAGTTTCTCTAGGATATTCTTTCTCTCCTCCTGTCTCAACTTCTTGTCCTAAAAGACACGTCAATAATACCACTAAGCAAATCCCTGTGCCTTACAATGTATTTTTCCAACCTCTTCCTCTTCTTACTTGAGACTTTGGTCTCCGACTGCGCTGCAAGCTACGCCAATGTGAGATACACAGTATTACGGTACTTGTGACGCACCTCCCGAACGAGTCTCTCCCTTCTCTCTCCCTCTTTCTGCTCTCGGGATTTTAGCACGATGATTTCAGCATTGGGATCTGCTGTCTCTGCCGCAGAGGCATTCGGTGGTTGCTGTGACCGCCTCTTCTTTTTGTATGAGCCCGCGGATGACTGGCGTGCTCTGGCATTATACCTCTCTCGAACTTGTTTCATTCCGACAAAGATTCGATGAGACTCGGATGAGCACACCACTTGGATCGCATTTTTGCGACCTAACCTTTCCATTACATAAGCTGGGAACTCGTGTGATATCAATATAGAATGCAACAGAGTAGACCTTTTGGAGAGCGGGACACTAGTAATACAACTCATTTTAAAATCGAAACCGTCTAAAATTCCCTAGTAACGGCAGCCAGTGCACCAATATGCTAGTATCACGACGAAGAAACGACAAGTGCATTGAAATTGTACAAAGGCGGCTCAGGGTTGAAGTAAAAGCCCTTGGGCTGAAGGTCAATAATGGTTTGATCATTTCTTTGAAGCACTGCTTTCATGTATCCGCCGGGGAGAATAGGAAGAGAGAGTTTTGTCACTCCAGCTGGAACGTTGAATGTTTGGGAGATGGTAGATGACGTCGAAAGGAGGACGGTTCCAGGGGATGTAGCAAAGACCATTGCCCAGATCTTGTCCGAAGCCTATCGCGACGGAGAAATAGGTTCAGAGCGGGACAAATTGCCCTGAGAAATGAGCTCACAAGCTGATAATTTGAAGGCTTGCCAACTGGATCAGGTGCAGTGGCACCGGTTGGATGAGAACGAGACCACATCACAATCTGGTCTTTGGAGACAGGTGGATAGGTTCCGGTCTTGAATGCAGCAGCATAGTACGAGGTTACATCGAGCCAGCCTTTGTAGACGTGGGTCACTACTGAAATGTATGGAGGATTGTAGCAGGCTCACCGGTATGATTAAATCCGTCCACCCATGCCTGACTATTTGGTTGTGCGCCCTCGATGGGACCAATATAATGAGATTCCCCATAATCATTCCAAGAAACGACCTGGACAAAGTCAACTTGATCGCGGATCGCGATTAGCTGTTCCCAGCGTTTCGCATATAGATGATCGTCGCTCAGATATATCCACTAAAAAGGACAGAGTAAAAGCTAACTAGCCAAGGTAATGAACGTCCCTTACGTTCTTATCATAAGTCTGCGGGCTGTAGTGTGTGAAAAACCAGGGGGATACGGAGGCCATGTACGATTCGCCCATAGGGGTCAAAGCATTGACGTAATCTTCGTCCGTAGTCGTGGCTCCGATATAGGATGAGAGTGACGAGAGAGTACTAGCTGCAAAGTCGGGCAAAGAACTAGCCTTGAGCTGTACGGGCCACCCGGAGTTCCACTGAAACAAAAAGAAATGAACGTTAAACTAAAGGGTGACACGATGGTGTGCAATTCTTACATTGAACATTCCGTTGATGATACCCTTGAAATTCTGGAACGCGGATGGGTCGACGAAGAAAGAGGGGACAAAATAGATGGCATCTTTCCCGGAGAGTTGTTGTACGAACTGCGACGACCACCCAGACTGTACTGAACCTTGACCGAATTTGCAGGATTCTCCAGAGAATGTCGAGGCGAAGACGCGACCGTCGTAGATGAACTGGTTAGGATGCGAAGCATACGTGGTGATATAGTTTCGGAGAGTGGTAGCATCATCCGGATTGGCGCAGGGGAGAGATCTACCGCTGAACATGAAAACCCGAAGCAGTTGGATAACAAGAGAGACGAACGTCATATCAAACGACAGGAACAGTTTGAAGCCTGTCCCCGATTGCAATGCGGCCTGATATCTAGTAGAGCATGAGACCGAGTTCAGAGGGTCTGCGAGCACTTACGCATTTTGGACCTGAGTGGGTTGCCAGGAGTCGCGTCCGACGTTGAGTGCGAAACTATCGATGCCACTTTGGTGCGCAAGAATGATATCCGATAGCCAGTTGTCTACTGTGTATGGATAAGAGTTTCCGACCATGAAATGGGCTACAACATATTTAGTGGTGTCCCTTTTGGTTAGTGCTGGAGACATGAGGGACGGTGCGACGCCATTACGGGTTACGTGAATCGGGCCGGCTGCAGAAAGCCAGAAGAACGAGGCCAAAAGTACAAAAAAGGCAAGCATCGTTGCAAGCGAGCGACAGGAAAAAACGAGCGACGACGGCCTTTCTGCGTCAAGCAGGAAAGCTCTAGGAGAGAAGGGTGGAGTTGTTCAGACGGCCAGCGCCCGCGAAGACGAACCTGGCATTGTCTTATACTCTTCCATGTATGGTCCATGGAGACCACTTCGGTTCTCATTGTCGTCACGTGCTATGTAGATGGCCGGTGCCTGTCAGACTCGAACAAGCGCAACTTCATTTCAGCTCTCAACTCAGCTTGACAATGAAAAAAGGCAACCAAATACGGATGCCATCTAAGATAACAATAGTGGTCTATGCCTCATGCTTTTGACTCTGCTGACTTGGGCGCGCTTTCCTCTCCCTCACTCTGCTGATAGCCTGGTCACTCCATTTGCCAAACTAGATGACAGCTTAACCTACCCGGGTGCCTTGGGCCTCATCATCGCCCACCATATTGCTTCTGTCTGGGTTTGACACGGATTCAGGTGTCGACTGACTGTCCGTTGACGGCTCAGTCTGGGAATCCACATCGGTTGGCGACTCAGCTTCCGTTACCACTTCCTCGTGTTCCTGGGCATCCTTCGGAGAGTCCGTTTCCTAGTAAATTAAGAACCATGCCTGACGAGCACAACTCGATGACTCACGAGTGCCTTTTCCACCGATTCCTTCACCTCTTCTACGGGAACTTCAGTGCCCTCATCGTCGGTAACAGGGACAGTATCCTCTTCGCGGTGAGCCTCGACATGTTGCTACGGAAACAGAACCCACGTCACAACGAGTAAACCCGTCCACGAATAAATGCCACGCACCACATGCTTGCCCTACAAATGGCAGTTAGATTCGTCACGCGGATGCTCCAGTCAAGCTCTGACGTACATGCTGGTTTTGATGGCTGTGTTCCATATGTGCATGCTCAGAGCCTTTGCGTGCCGACGGAGACAAAAGGTACAGAAACTGTACGATATGTAGGTCAGTACGCAGAAAGAACCCGCGGTATGTACTTACCAGAGGACCGAACACTAGTGCAGACCCAATCTGTAGAAGTAGACATATTGAACAAGCTTACTCCTCGAACGCTGGCGCCGAGACTTACTATCCACAGTTTGTCGCTCCTCACGCTGCCATGGTTCGCATGGGAGTCAGAGCTCATCATGCGCCGGGTGAGCGCAGGGCGGGATGAATGGGCCGCTGTAATTGAACTGGCTCGGGCAGACTGGCGTAGAGATGACGAGAAGAGACGGTGGGCGGTCCTGGACATCTTAGAGGGAACGAAATGATAAATAGTGCAAGAGAATGACCGGCCGTGCGAGGAGTCCTTTACAACAAATTCTGTGACGTTACCACACTGGTGTGAACTTTTGAGCGGAGAGGACCGGGAAGCCAACGAGAAATCCGAAATCCATCTCTGTATCCTACTAGCTCCCCTCCTCAAACTTTTTATGCTATCCTGGACGGGACGTCTAAAATTAACGAATAGACGAGCAAACTAGTGGTCGCCAGGAACGACCAGAACGTGTTCAACAAGGAATCGGCATGAGCTTTTATAACCAACGTACACGAACAGTGATATCATCTCGCAAATCACTTCCGGGACTTTATTTCGATTTCGATTTCGCTGTCGTCGGTAGGGTCGGGGTTGGTTACAACCATGATTCGTCTCCTGGGTGTCCGTTGCACACCCGGCTCCTCAAGCGGATAGACCGGCAGTTGATACTGCTCCACAGCTCAGTCAATTCATACTGCTCCATAACAGTCACTGCCCTTACTTTGGATAGTACCTGCCAGTGATATGGTGTCTGCCCCCCTTGCAACTGCGTTTGCCCTACGACGGGTCTTCGGTTAATCCTGAACACGTAGTCCATATCCTGCAATTCTCGTTCTGCTCGTGCCGACCATGATTTCGGAAATTCTGCATAGTGGACCTCGGTGTGCTTGCCCCTCTTTCCCTCTACTCTCCACGTTCTGCGCTGGGTCACAAATTCCATTGCTAGAGCAACAAACTTTCGAACCAGCCGCTAGAACGGAACTCCTTCAGTGAGTTATGGACAGGTTGTGCTGGGGGTACGCCGAATCCTTACCAGTATCGACATACTTCAGTTTGTGGTTGCACTGACCACGAGGATGCATGTTACCCTTGTTCCTGCAGACTTATATGTGTGCACGGCCAATGTGTGGTGCCCGCCTATGAATCGCACAGCAAGTGGGACATTACCTTCGTTGATCAGTATCGAATACCCGACCCACTTGGCTCGGTCGCAAATTTGCTTTTACGACCTCATTGGCATGTCAAATCCTACGCTTGTTGGGATAAGATAACTCGTCCAAGATGGCAGTTGCTGGAATGCTAATATACTTTACATACGCAATAACAGGAACATGGATTCTGGGGTGCTATTTACATTGTATTTCTTGAGTTTCTCCTGACTCCACACTCGTTGCATCAGGCAGATGCTCGTGTTTAATGATTTCGAACCTTGCGTCTTGAGTTCACTTCCTGTAGTCATCCGGTGAGGTTGGTGACCGCATTCGAATAACCAAGTCCTGACCCATCCTTTTTCCTCTCGTACAATGCTCACCAACCTTTACCCAATTTCCGAGATGCTGGATGAGTGTAGCCGGTCCCTCGACGGGCATGTAGATGAGCACGTAAAATGCCACAACCACGTCGAGTGGAACATTGTCCGAGATAGCACTTTGTGCCTGGCTCCAAGTTCCCTCATGAGTTCGGCGATATCTGCTTTGAAGAACCATCCAAGGAACCAGCTCTTTGGTGCGTTGAATCTGTACGGCGCTGATATCGACACCAGGCGACGTGGAGTCCTGCACGTGTCGGTATGTTCGCTACAGGAACGCCGCATCCGCATCCTAGATCGAGCACGCGTACCTTCAGTGGGGTGCAGGGCCTCGAATAACCAATTTATCCAGCAGCATATTCACCCGGTGAATCATCATCCCATGGATATGAATACGACACAGCGTCGTAGCCAATATCTTTAAGATGTATTGCTGGCGCGAGATGATAGGCGGTAATGACGCGGTAGAACGGTCTTTGCACGAGGCTGACACGTCCTATCGGCGCTCAGTCATACATGTTGTGCGTGGTCTTTATGTTAAACAGCCTTCTGTTATTCTGACTCGAACGCCGTTTGGATGAGATAGACCGATCGGTACCTTGCCAGCGGATATCTGGGAAGGAGAAGTGCAGTTTGGTAGCGTGTTGGTGGCAGCAGGCCTAGGCCGCTGAGGATCCTGGAGCAGGCAAGCTAACATATATAAATTTTAATTTACAATATATTGCAGGCCCGCCTAGCTCAATCGGCCAGAGCGTCAGACTTTTAAGGCGGGTGTGATCCCTGCAGTGATCTGAAGGCTGCGAGTTCGACCCTCGCGGTGGGCTATTGTTTTTTGTTGTTGTTGTGATCCCCACTACTTGGTGTATACGAACTCATACACATAGGATACATTTTGGCAGAACAGTGAGTAATCTAAGAATATCAATGAGTACAGTTATCGTGAACATGGACCAACAAACACAGGAAGTAGGTAACAAGGTGGCATCAAAGCAGGGGGATAGAACCACTGCCTGCCTGTACACGCATGAACGGAGCGGCCACGGGCCTGTGCCATGGTTTATGAGCATAGTCATGACTGAATGTGGGTTTAGGTCTTCTACATGTATCGGGATTGTATCAGGGAGAATCTAGGGGCAATATCCCAAGAAACGACCAAGTAATTGCACAGATAAATAAGCAAATGTATTGCCTGGCAGAGACAGTCTCCCGAAACATGGCGTCTAACACGTCCTGCGTATTGCCATGCCGATTGCGGTCACGATTCATGTAGGTTTGTAGTAAATCGTGGTGAGATACTAAATCGTGCATTAATGACCATGCCGTTCGCAAAAACGTGTGCAAGTACCTTCTGTCGATAACGCGTCGTGCTGCCGACAGCGAGTACACCGTTGCGAATTGCACTCGTGCTCAAGTGATGAATTACCACGTGGGATGGTACCGGTAATACGCTGGCGTCATCTGACAAGCCCGGTCCATCTAACCCAAGACGAGTGTGCGCTTGCGGCGTGGCTGTGAGGTGGGTGACATCAGTCCCGCTCGCGGTGGTGATCGGAATAGAAGGGTGCTCGTCATCACCAGTCCTGTCGTAGATGTCACGTGCAAGCGTACTTGTCATTCCGAGTAACGAGCGTCCTTGCTTCCGCCTATGCTCGCGTTCTCGTTCTCGTTCCCGCTCCCGCTCTCGCCCCCGGGACGCCGGGGGTTGTGCCGTTTTGGTATTCAGAATCAACTTGTCCAAGTGCCTGGGAAGAACTGGAGCTGGCGGTATATTGGGCGCAGGTACTTGTTGGTGGGAGTTGGCATAACCCGACTGATCGTATTCTGTAGCAGCCGTATAAGCAAGATAGGCTTCCTCCTCACGAGCGGCCGCTACGAGTTCGGCAGGGATTTCGTCTGTCCACTTGGATGACGACCCCGTTGGATCTGACGGTGTGTCGACAGTAGAGGCCTGCGTGGAGGTTGTAGCTGACCAAAACGAATGAATAGGTTGCTTCGGAGGTACGGTCGCGGTAGAGACGTTATGCGGTGGCGTTAAGCCAGAGATTGGGACTGCGACGTAATTCGCCAAGCTTCCTTCGTCATCCACAGCCGTTGGAAGATCATCGGCTAAACGCCACTGTTCATCAACGATGAAACGAATATGGTGCGTTCCAGGCATGAGCGGAACCCAGGTAGACCATGATGTATCGGAGGGGGAGTCACTGCGATGTGTGTCAGGCGGATAGGCAGGTTAGTTAGGGAAACGTACTCTGGTTCCATTAGTTGCCGGCCTTTCCAATTATCGTCACCTGCCCGGGCGAGAACAACGGATTTCCCGCCTCCATGCCAAGTGATTTTAACGTTAACGGGTTCTTTTAGATCATCAGAACGGCGATTGGAAGCAGGCTGTCCAAGCTCTGCTCGATTGGTCGTGACAGCGGCAATCTCTTCCTCAGCCTTGTGCAATGCGAGAGGAATGGTCGAATGAACTGTCTCTTGGACGAATGCTTGTCGATCAGGTTGCGCGGATGCTTCAATCTGACTCTCCACATAAATTTCTTGCATGCGATGTTGTGCAGCAGGCTGAGCACGCGATGTGAACGAGTGTGTGGAGTTGTATGGGAGGCCCCGGAAGAAAGGGGCACCGCGGTGACGGGAATGATGATGCGGGACTGGGATATGCGTGGATGGTGGCTGCTCGAGGAGTAAATCCGAGGAGTAATTGGATGTGTCTGTCTCCCTTGCGAAATTGACTTTGACATTTGGCTGCCTTCCACGAGGAGAAGTGCCCGTATTTGAGGCATTGTTCATCGTACCATTGTTGGAAGCTGGAATCGGAATCGGAATTGGAGAAGTAGTTCTCGGTGGTCGACGGGAAGATGATAAAGGAGATGAATTGGCAGAATTTTGGTGAGAGTGCGCGGGACTCAAAGAAAGAAGAGCGAGGTCTGGCAGTTCTAGAGATTTTTTCTTTGTGCGCAGGGAACGGTGAGGCTGGTTGGGGTTTGGAGAGGGCGAATGAGACGGGGGTCGTTTGCGGCTTGATGAATCGATTTGTCTCGTTGGGGCTGGTGAGGGTCGATTGTGGTTGGCATTTGAGGTTGTATTGCCCATCGTGTAGATCGCGTGGCTCGTCCTAAGAGGTTCGTTTGCACCTCAGCTCTCCTTTGTCGCCAGCACACACAACTCGATGGACGTAAAAGAAGAGGTTTGA
Organism: Fistulinella staudtii; assembly: GCA_038094235.1. Classification (NCBI taxonomy): domain Eukaryota; kingdom Fungi; phylum Basidiomycota; class Agaricomycetes; order Boletales; family Boletaceae; genus Fistulinella; species Fistulinella staudtii. Next base: position 156,648 of record JBBPTS010000005.1, on the reverse strand, counting down.
TCGCATGAGGATCTGATAACCTTAAAATATTATTTATTTATTACAAAAATAAAATAGACCTTGATCTCGCCTCTCACTTTCCTTTCACTCCGAGTGCTTCTCTTACACTTGCGCTCATGCTCCAATGAGGTGGTGAGTCGTTGGCCGAAGCAAATCGTAGTAGTATGTACTGTCCAACTCAGTGGCACAGGTTCGCGAAGTGACCAAACTTGAACACACATCATCAGCGTCGTTTTGCGTCTCGGTATGTTTGGAGCCAACTTTCCAGATTAACACCGACGCTATCATGGTTGACAGCGCACCAGAAATCGTCACTGGTGATGGACCTGCAAACTTGATGCAGCCATCGAGTCCCGCCGATAATGTCGAATCCAACCGTGACTCTGGGTTCCTGATCCCACAGTCCAGAGACGGGTTTTATGGTTACAACGACGAAAAGAGTCTCCAGCAAGTATGTTATCGGTGACAATGTTCGTTCAGAACTAGAGAATGCACCCAGATCGAAGAGAAGAAATTAGCTCATCGCCGCCCATCTGATGTCTCTACCGTTATCTCCGACAGCCCTTCAAGTTCATCTGTTCCAGGGGCCTATGGGCTCGCTACCATCCACGCACTCATGCAGCCTAACGATCAACAGAGTACCATTTCCCCCTTCGATGAAGACGAGCGTACAGAATCACTGGGGCAATGTAAGCATTTCTACGTTGCCGAATGAAAGGCGTTGTCAACTATGGCACGATATTTTAGCGCAATCATCCATCACCCCAGAGATGGCACGTACCTTTAAGCTGTTGAAGCATTGCCTCGAGTTACGCGACAAGTATATAGCCAAGTCCCTTCAGAGACTCGGCGATAACCCCAGGGACCATGATGGCCACTTCAGTGGAATAACCGAGGGCTTCGCAGAAGTATCTGGTGTAAAGCCCAACGTTGACTTTGCTAAAGCAAAGGTTGCAGAGAGCACATACAATCCATGGAGAATCTATCCTAAGCCTCCGCCTCCACACTGGCATTTCAGTGCAGAACACGATGCTCCAGCCCCCGACGGGCGTGCCACCGCAGTGATCGAGGAATTCAGTTATTCCTCCTGCGATATTCCGAACTCGCACCCATGGGAGTTTAGGATCGATGACAAAGGTGTATATCAAGTATACTCTACGGCAGAGGGTACGTATGGAGATTTTTATCACACACTACCGTTGAAAATAGATGCCCCAGATGAAAACCCGTTGTTTGATATTCCATCGATTAGAGAATATTTTGTTGACCTCGACCGTGTCCTTGAGGTCATATCCGATGGACCGACCAAAAGTGTCGCGTACCGAAGGCTCAAATTTTTAGCAAGCAAATTCGAGATGCACAGCTTACTGAACGAATCTCAGGAGCTGGCGGCTATGAAGGTAGGTAAATGTCATCTGCGAGTGGTCCCATGTTTATCTTTCTACCTTCAGAGCGTCCCTCACAGGTCAGAGTATCTCACTGCGTCATATAAACAGTGTTGACAGCAACGATCTCTAGGGATTTTTACAATGTTCGTAAAGTGGATACCCACGTCCATTTGGCCAGTTGCATGAACCAGAAGCACCTGTTGCGATTCATCAAGGCCAAGATGAAGCGTAGCCCACATGTATTCCTGGGTTTCACCTGCACTAGACAGGGTCTTACGTATTTTTTTTCTCCTTAGGATATCGTCATATTTCGGGATGGGGCTGAGTTAACACTAGAACAAGTCTTCCAGTCCCTCAAATTGAGCGCCTACGATCTTTCCATTGACACACTCGACATGCACGCCCATCAAGATTCGTTTCACCGGTTTGACAAGTTTAATCTTAAATACAACCCCATCGGGGAATCTAGGCTGCGTGAGATCTTTCTGAAGATCGACAACCGTATTGATGGCCGTTACTTTGCTGAACTGACTCGAGGTGATGCTCCTTCCTGATCTGATAACACGTTTGAGTCACTGACTCTATTGTAGAAGTGATGACCGATTTGGAACAAAGCAAGTATCAGGTAGGTACAAGCTAGCGGTGTCCTCCAACCGAATATTCACGCAGACAGAATTGCGAATGGCGGGTTAGCATATATGGGAAATCGGTAGACGAATGGGACAAGTTGGCTAAATGGGTCATCAACAACAAGTTGTTTTCGCACAATGTTCGGTGGCTAATCCAAGTACCGCGGCTGTACAATGTTTACAAAGAGAACGGGGTGGTTAGGACGTTTGAGGACATTGTGATCAGTAGGTTGCTGGTCCTATCATTTCATGTTCAAGATAGAACTTCTGTTCAGACGTGTTTCACCCACTATTCGAGGTTACCAAAGATCCAACATCTCACCCAGAGCTTCACGTATTCCTGCAGCGCGTTGTCGGCTTTGACAGTGTGGACGACGAGTCAAAGGCGGAGCGCCGGATACATCGCAAATTCCCGTATCCTCGTCTCTGGGACACCGCACAGAATCCACCATTCTCATACTGGTAAGTCTTATCTGCATGCTCGCTTGCTCGCTTGAAGCGATCTTTCGTATTAGGATTTATTATATGTACGCTAATATGGCTAGTCTTAACCACTGGCGGCAGACACGAGGTTTCAGTACGTTGAATTATTTTTGTTAACCTTGGACTTTATCTATTCCACCCCTTTATGATAGACACGTTCGTCCTCCGACCCCATGCTGGAGAGGCAGGTGACACGGACCATCTAACCGCAACCTTCCTTACCTCGCACTCCATCTCTCACGGGATACTACTCCGTAAGGTACCCGCGTTGCAATATCTCTTTTATTTACGGCAGATCGGCCTCGCAATGAGTCCTTTGAGTAACAACGCGTTATTCCTCACGTATGAGCGGAACCCACTTCCGGATTTCTTCAAGACCGGATTGAACGTAAGCCTGAGCACTGATGACCCTCTGCAATTTCATTTTACCAAGGTATGTCACCATATTTCATCCATTTCAAACTGATGTGTCAATATGATGACAGGAACCTCTGCTTGAAGAATACAGTGTAGCTGCTCATGTGAGATTTGCCGGTTACAGCAATTGGGATGTCTCACGTCATACGATGGTGTCTAGATTTACAAGCTTCCACAAAGTTCACTTGCCGAACTGGCTCGCAATTCTGTCGTTCAGAGTGGGTTTGAAATGGAAATCAAACGCCACTGGCTAGGTCAGGAATGGTACCTCGCCGGAGCAGCCGGAAATGATATCCATAAGGTAAGATGGTGACAGGAACGTGTCGGTGGCATAATTCCTGACCGAGAATGGTTGTGCTTCTCATGTAGACGAACGTTCCAGATATCCGACTTGCTTATCGCCACCAAACGCTAGTCGAAGAACTAGGGATGATCAACCTGCTCTAGCTTGTTAGACAGTCAGAGAACCCAATGCGACAATCAATGTCTATCCCTCATTTGTGCCTTTTTTGAATTTACAGTGTGGCATTGTCATGCAACAGTCTAAGGGTGCTTGATGGCGACCCTAACTTATCAAGGCCGGTGTTCGGTACCTAATCTTGTCGGAAGACCTGACACAGCCCCATTGTATGGGCGGGCTGAAATCATAATCTTATTCTCAAAAGAGCACGGGCATTGGCAATAATTCGACCGAATCAGGCTAAACTGATCGCATCCGTGACTAGAAAGCCACAGCATGGCTGGCATTCTTTGATCATAACGCCCTCCCGAACCGCCTCGGGTACCCAGACGTCCGAGTACCTGTGAAGAAGGTATTTATCTCTTTGCCGGTCCCACCACTGAGTTTCCAACGTCCAACCTATCGGTTGCACTATAAGATTCCTCGTGTTGAAGCCTCATACCCGGCGCATTTATATCCAGGCAAAGACCTCCCGACAGAAATAATCCATCGAATCATCCCTCCAATAACGAGTCATACCCGCTAATCTGGACATATCGCCAATATGCAAGGTACAAGATGGAAAGACACCCAAGAGTCTTTTCGGCCACCCCGTTCCATCGTCGTTTGTTTCGATGGTACTAGTGGTCAATATAACTCTATGGTGCGTTCTTGTCCAGCCATTGTAAAAGTTCAATAACTCAATGAAGATAGAACACCAATGTGGTGAAATTCTTCGGTCTCCTTCGCAAGGACTGCCCAGACCAACAAGTGACATATTATCAGGTACATCTTTCTGGACTGGACTTCATCTCAGAGCTCGATGCTAGTGACATTTAGGCAGGAATCGGTACATATTTTGCACCTGGCGTTGTATCACCATTATGGACTCGGCTGGCATCTCTTCTGGACGAGGGCGTGGCTTGGTACGCGCGTGTTGCTTATCTCTGATTAAAATGCCATGACCGACGCTTTGTAGGTATTTGGATGCACATGTCATGGAGGGTTACAAGTTCCTCATGGCCAACTATCGCACGGGAGATAAGATTTGCATATTTGGTGTGTGTGGCTTGTCTTGATTGATCTCCCCGGGTCGCTGATTCCGGGAATTAGGCTTCTCTCGCGGAGCATACACGGCTCGTGCGCTAGCTGGAATGCTGCGCAAAGTAAGCGGCATAACCAGGGCTATAGCCTACGAAATTAATGTGACGTTTTCAAGATTGGATTGTTGCCGAAGGACAACATTCAACAAATCAGCTTTGCCTACAAGGCATACAAACGAACTGACAAAGAGGGAGTCAAGCTCGCTGCCGGATTTAAGCAAACCTTTACACAGGACGTCAAAATTGACTTTCTAGGTGTATGGTAAGTGTGATCGAAATCACGAGAAATCCTGTCACTTATTTGCTATTAGGGATACTGTGCAGAGCACTGGAGTGCTTATCAGCCGTACGCTGCCCTTCACTCAAGACAATGACGGCATCAGAGTATTCCGGCACGCGCTTTCTCTTGACGAGGTACGGTCCGTTGAGAATCGTGAGTGAAGCATCACTAACCTTCATACAGCACCGTTCTAGATTTAGGCCAAACCTATACCACTGGCCTGCGCAAGATAACGATCCCAATGCTTCGGCGGCTGTGGAAGGGAAAACTGGGGGAATGTTCCAGGCCGTCATGTCAACCATTCAGCAGCTGTTCACGTTCAAGAAGCCAACGGTTCAACTGGCACGATCAGCAGCCAGCAATGGCACTCCTGCCAATGGTGAATCCTCGAACGGAACGCAGACTAATGGCGAATTCGTCGCTGAAGAATTAACCCCAGGCACGGATGTTCTGGAAGTATGGTTTGCGGGTGGTCATAGCGGTCGGTTCTTCTACACTGTCTTTAGTACCCTTTCAAGCGTCCTTTTCAGATGTTGGTGGCGGAAATGTGAAGGATGATGTCGAGGTGTCTCTCGCGCAGATTCCGTTGCATTGGATGGTGGAACATGTCATGCAAGCCCAATGTGGAGTCCTATTTGACAACGATGCACTTGCACGCATTGGCTTCTCGGCTTGGCCATTTTCCAACCAGCCGACGGTCAATGATGAAGTTTCACCCGTTTCTAAAACGACACAGGGTAGCGCGTTGCCGAACCAAGCTAACCAGTTCTCTTCACGTTCGGAAACGTCACCCGAGCGCTTGGACGCCGTGGCACCACTATTTGACGAGTTGGTGATAAACAAATTATGGTGGGTACTAGAAGTTCTCCCTTGCACAGAGGCATGGCAAGACGACAATGGGGTATGGAATGTGAGATCGAGGTGAGCGCCCGAATGAATGTTGTGCAACTGAATGTGTTTGACGAGCTCAATGGCGTCCCTAGTATTAACATGGGCAGAGGCCGTTTCATACCTTACCAGAAACCCAAGTTTCATCATACCGTGAAGCAGCGAATGGATGATAAATCGCTCAAATATAAGCCACGGGCGACTTACGACAATGACGCGATCTATGTCTGATTTGAATTGCCGCTCTCGAGCCTGCGGTTCCATCATGTTTCAGCCATGTAGGTAATGACTGTCATGTATATACCTGTACTGGTACTTGGCACGGGCCCGTCGTTTTTGCCACGGAATATGACGCCAAGCAGGGCTGTCGCAGCCCAGGTCTTTTGTTGAACGTTCCTGAACTGGCGACCTAAGGTGTTCAACTATGTTGCCGGATTACGGCATGCATATACGGAGACGCCGCTGCCGTCGGATGAAACGTGAAAGCCTTCTGCCGACGACATTGCTTCTCATCCTGGATACGGGGTACAAAGGGTCAGCAGCGCGCTATGGAAAAAGGTCAAGAGTACTCAACTTGAATTTGGTGGGGTCGACAGCCAAGCAACAGTGGCTGTAGCTGTTGATCGGCCACAAATAACTGGTTGTTTGATGTGTTATGTTGCGCAATCCAACACAGGGCCATTTTGGACCTCTCAACACGGTTGGTCGACATGTTTGCCACCCCCTTGGCCCTGGCGTTGTCCCGATGCCAGTATTTCGAACACCCGAGGGCTGAAGCGGCGAGGGGGTCGCTCTAGGCGACGTGCTAGCAGGGCTGACGTAAAGCTGTGTGAGTTTCCCCCCCTGTGATGTGTGATAATATTAGTCTACTTATGACCGTGGAGGGAGCGCCGCAGCCTTGCAATGCGCTGTTCCGAACGCGCGGCTGCCCAGGCGGTGTATGGCATCGCACGTTTCCGTTTTGGCAGCGCAAAATTGGCTGCTTCCCTTGACCCACCCCATCCCTCCTTCCTTCCCCTCCGCTGGCCGGCGCTGCTAAAATTGTTTTTTACTCACCCAGTTTGCCCTCAAACCTACCGTTTACTGTCATGTCCTCCCCGTCGCAAGGTGAGCATGGCAATCCCTTTGCTGATGGGCACGGTCAATCCCACTTTCAAGAACACCCTGCGAGGGCCTACGAGAGCGCTGCAAATTCTCCACGACCCTTTGAGAGCACTACCTCTTTACCCCGCGAGTTCGGCGGTCAAGAATATGGTGACGTCGAGTTCGCTGAGAAACTCCCCTTGACCGCACCGGAAACCTACAGTCCAGGCATCAGTTACTATCCTCCTGCGTAAGTCACATTTTATTGCCCTGAGGTACACACCCATCCGGCCCCCACAGCCCACTCGATTCCGCTGGATATGGCGACCCTTATGCTCGGCCGAATTCACCGATATCGCAGGGCACCGGTGGGGATGGCGTTGAAACCGCGTGGAGACGCCGCCAGACTATCAAGCGTGGCGTCACGCGAAAGGTCAGACTTACAAAGGGAAACTTCATTGCCGAGTACCCAGTCCCTACCCCCGTTCACAATGCAATCGAAACAAAATATTCCATGACCAGCACGACTGAGTTTTCGTACGTATCCAGTTTCCGATAGTGTCCTCAGATGAAAGCTGACATCAACCCTTGTTAGCCACATGCGATACAGTGCTGCTACAGTCGATCCGGATGACTTCACCGAAGCTAATGGGTGGTCGTTGAGAACTAAGCTCTATAACCGTCAGACTGATATTCTCGTTGCCGTCACATCTTACAACGAGGACAAAGTGCTGTACGCTCGCACCCTTCATGGCGTCATGATGAACGTTCGTGATATTTGCAAGACAAAACAGTCCAAGTACTGGAGGCGAACCGCGGAGGAGGGTATGCCTGGCTGGCAAAAGATTGTGGTCGCTCTCATTGTCGATGGTCTGGAGCCGATGGACAAGAGTGTTCTCGATATCTTGGCCACAGTGGGCGTCTACCAAGACGGAGTCATGAAGAAACAGGTGGATGGAAAAGATACTGTTGCCCACATTTTCGAGGTCTGTTCTTCCTCCACTCGCACATCATCATTTAACCCGTGAATCTCCAGTATACCACCCAACTCTCCGTGGACCCAACACCGCAATTGGTACTTCCTCACGAGAATGACCCCAATAATTTGGTTCCCGTCCAAATTATCTTTGTTGTGAAGGCCAAGAACCAGAAGAAGATCAACTCCCATCGCTGGCTCTTTAACGCCATTGGGCGCATATTGCAGGTTCGAGCACTCTTTATGGCTATATACCATCGACTGTGTATTCACCCCATGTCCTTCAGCCCGAAATCTGCGTCCTCCTCGATGCCGGAACAAAACCGGGACATAAATCTATTTATTATCTATGGGAGGCATTCTACAATGACTCCCATCTAGGAGGATGCTGTGGCGAAATTCACGCTATGATTGAGGGAGGAAGGAAACTCTTAAATCCTTTGGTCGCGGCACAGAATTTTGAATACAAGATGTCAAACATTCTCGGTACTCCATCCCATTTCTGTTGTGATTTATCGTTCTGACGCTTCCTCGAAGATAAACCACTTGAAAGCAGCTTTGGCTACGTGTCTGTTCTTCCAGGTGCCTTTTCCGCATACCGTTATCGCGCCATCCTCGGCCACCCCCTCGATCAATACTTCCACGGCGACCACTCCTTAGCTGACCGTCTTGGCGCAAACGGCATTTATGGCATGAATATCTTCACCAAGAATATGTTCCTAGCAGAAGACCGCATTCTCTGTTTTGAGTTGGTCGCGAAAGCTGGAGACCGCTGGACGTTAACGTATGTCAAACCATCAAAAGCAGAGACAGACGTCCCAGAGAGCGCTGCTGAGCTCATTGGCCAACGTCGTCGTTGGCTTAACGGTTCTTTTGCTGCTTCGGTGGTCAGTATCGAAATTCGCAATCTACATGCTCTCCAATGTCTAAATACTTTGACAGTACGGCATAGTAAACTTCTTCAAGCTCTATCGTTCCAGACACAATATCATTAGAATGCTTTTCTTTCATATCCAAGCTTTCGTACGTGCTGGCACCTTACAGCTTTCTGGGTGTACTGAACATGTTTAGTACAACATTTTCTCCTTGGTTTTCTCATGGTTTGCTTTGGCCAACATCTGGTTGACATTCAGTATTATCATCGACCTGCTACCCGATCAGCATATCATTATCTTCGGGACTAAAACAATCGTACGGTCCCCCACTTCTTTTTGACCACTGCGTTGCTGATGTGGCGGCCAGACGCTCTGGATCAATCAAGCCTTCAAGTGGATTTATCTGGCTTTCCTCACACTGCAGGTAAGCAGCCGACAATTGAGACATACCACGTCAGCTGACCTTCGTAGTTTGTCCTTGCTCTCGGAAACAGGCCTAAAGGCGAACGGACCGCGTATGCGGTGACTCTTTGGTGAGCTGCATCTCGGTGCTCGCTTCTTTGCTTATTTTGTTTCAGGGTCTACGCTTTTTTGGCTGTTTACCTGCTCGTTTGTTCATTTTGGCTGACGGGTAAGGCATTTGCGGTAAGCATGGAACTATATCTATTTGCCGCATAGCTCATCTGTTTCTCCTAGAACATTCCCAATGATTTGAAGGACAAGACCACCACACAAATCATCTTGATGTTCTTGACTCCGCCTGTTGGCGCTTTGATTGCTGCAATGATCTCTACATTTGGTAAGCTGGAGGCCATGTAAAGGCGATCAAGCTCATCAGTTCGCCAGGAATATACTTGATCGCGTCTCTCCTCTTTGTAAGTTGCCCACTTTCCACATTCGAAGCTTGCGCGAGCCACTTTGCAGCGAGACCCTTGGCATATGTTCAGCAGCTTCTTCCAATATCTGTGCTTGGCACCAAGTTTCACAAATGTGCTCAACGTTTACGCATTCTGTAACCTGCACGATGTAGGTTCATGAACTAACTCGTAGCCATTGCACGCCTCACTTATTGTATAGGTTTCATGGGGCACGAAAGGCAGCGATAAGGCCGAAGCGCTTCCATCGGTGTCTTCGAAGAAGGGCAAGGATGCTGATGCCCCTGTCGTCGAGGACACACATCAGATGCAAGAAGATGTTGACGCCGCATTTAAGGAGACTGTTACCCGTGCGCTGACCAAATTAGAAGTGAAAGAGGTCGTCGAAATACCCACGATGGACGATTCGAACAAGACTTTCCGCACGCGGCTCGTTGCATTTTGGATGCTCAGCAATGCTGGGCTTGCACTACTGGTTCAAAATATTGACGGTATACTGATCGATCCTGGTCAGGCCACGGCGCAACAAACTGTGGTCAGATATAGACAAAACATCTATTTCGCCGTAATTTTGTATTCTACCTTTGGCCTCGCCGCTGTACGGTTTGTTGGAGTGAGTGGTCCCTCACGAGGTTTGAAACGTGCTCACGAGATGATCTAGTGTTTGCTGTATTGGTTCAAACGCAACTTCTTCGGTTGCTGCAGGAGGAACTAGAGGTTGGTACGGACACGAACTTTTGTTGTGCATGGCATGGACTCAGACTAGGACTCATCTACCTTCATTCCAACGCTTACCACACTTTACACTTTCAATTGGACAATCTGTTCTACGCTAGCTTTCGTGTCGATACCACCTCATCGTTCTCTAATTATATCCAAGTAGTATCTGCCTGCACCTGAAACGGATATAGTCTGCAGTTGTTTGTTTAGTCGTCTGTCAATGTCAAGGGGATGACTCGTCAGAGTTGAACGGGACAACACCAAGTCCTGCAAAGATGGTTTCTGCATTCCAGCGCCCAACAAACTGGTATTGAACACTTTCGACCACTTGGACCAGGGGAAGCGCCATTGGGAAGCAACTTGAATACATAATGCGTCTTCTGCGCACCAGGTAAATGGCACGAGAACGTGAACCCTACAATTTCGACTCACTCGAAACAGCCCTGCGCATCCACTGATCAAGTCTCAGGTCAGGGGCGCAGTGTCGTGGCCGAATTGTTCATTCCGGTCTATAGCTATGATTTCTAGCACCCCAACTCGGAAAGAACCGCCACTGCATTTTTGATTTGGTTTATATCCGCCTGGGCCTATGTATAGCGTAAGTGAAAGTGTTTTAATCCGTGATTTATTTTTGGGCATCAGCGGTACGAGATGGAATGAATACCATACCTTCTCAGTTCACATTGCGACGCCGTTGCCCCGATCCAAGGATAGTCAAGCAACGGTCAACGTTTCTACCACTGATCCAACGGAAAGCATTCGATGGTGCCGACGGTCGGGTTCTCCATGACACAATGGTTCGCACCGCAAGAGGCTTGACCTGACTTTGAACGGGCTACCGATCTTGATATGTGGGAGATTTCATGATTCCCGTTTTCAGTGGCTGATATACATAATACACATCGGTTGCAGGGATGTTTGATTCTTTGCCCACCCGTTCTTGATGCGGAGGCTTGACGCGAGTGCCAGGCTCTAACCGAACATCATTGACATGGGCATCATTGACCAGTGAACAAGTTGGAGGACCATGCGCTCCGTTAAACCTTGCATTTACCGAGTTTCTTATTGTATGGGACACTTTGGGACGTTGACAGAGTTTGCGCACAGGAAACACCAGAGGCTGCACTTACGGCAGTAAACATAACCGTCGTTTTGAGCAGAGAGCCAACTCCACGGTCGCATGCTCAAACACAATAAGACATTTTACGCTTCCATTTTATTCACACGGAGTCGCAGACATACTTGGTACTATAAAAACTGACCTATATAAATCGTTGTGACTGCTAGTGACTGCGGTGCCGTCGCACACACCGCTTTTATCCAGCCGCAACGACCTCTGTCCTTGGGTGTTCTCCACGGTATGTCATCACTGGGGGACCGTTGATTGACACCAATTAATTCCTGTCAATAGGCATCAAACGATAATTTCAGAATGTTTCACCGCGTAGTCGTCTCGACGATTGCTCCCGCCTTGACACTGGTTATGCTGATCACCATCAGCATCGCACACTCTGTCGACGCGTCCACGATGAAATTTACGCGTTCAGAGGGCCTTCCTGGCGGCGCTACCATCACTAACCCACGTGCGCAATGGTGCGATGGGCTGTGGGCTGACTGCGGCGCCCAGTGCCCCCCCAACGCCCCTCACTTTGAGACGCGTCGGGCGTGCACACTCAGTGATGGCGAAACGTCGATACAATACTGGTGTTGTTACCCCGAATCCGAGCCCGATGCTTGACACTTTGCATATACCAGTATATACGAGCTACTCATTCCGGTCGCCTTGTTTCCATGCTCGCTTGTATATCGCATGGAGAACCCCAAAAGTGGGGTTGGCAAGGGTATCTATACGAACCATGCTTTCCGATAACGGATGAATGTGCGACTTTTTTTTCCCTATAATACAAGAGCGTGAACAAACTGAGATAATGCGGGGAAGGTAGCAAATGACAGTTGGTATAATTTCAAGGAAGGAACATGCCCAACAAAGAGCACACAGGGACATAGGCAGCCACAGGCCAGCTTAGAACGTGTTTGCCCATGTCTCGAGATCGAAATCCGATGCACGCGCTTGTTCTATCCATTGGTGTTTCTATCCAGAATTTTGTCAGCTTCACCAACATTTCTGTGGTCTTAAAAACACACCAGCAGTTCCTTGGGCGTTTTTCGATCATCAGGATCTTTGAACAAACAGCTGTCCACGAAATCTTCTGCTTCTTTTGGGAATCGACCTTCAGGCGTCAGCCGAGGAGCAGGTTCGTTTACAATGTGTTGAAGTAACTCGAGGATGCTCATCATCATGCCTCCGCCTTGTAAACTAACACCCTTGGATTTTCTCCGGTCCTTCTTGATATTCTTTTCCTTCTCCTTCCTGATAGAGGGTAACGTCATGGTATTAGGAGAAAGGGTCCCTTCCAAGTCCGAGAGGTCAGAATCGTCAGGATCAGACTCTGAGAAGGGGAAGCGGCCCAAAGCTAGCTCAATCAATGATATTCCAAGCGACCAAACATCCGATTTGACGGTATATTGAGCACCTTGTATGCGTTCGGGCTAAAAACACACACATGAGGATCACGCCGATCTTGCATAATGGACAGCATACGCTCATGTACGTCGATGTGCCGACAAATGTATCCGCGATAGAGTTGATGAGCTCGCCTGATACTCCGAAATCGCATATCTTGATTTGGCCTCTCGAGTTACAGAGGATATTCGACGGCTTGATGTCTAGTTTAGGTGCGTCAGCGCGAACCAGCATGGAGAACTCGATGTACGTACCGCGATGAATGATGCGATGTACATCATAGAGGTACGTTAATCCTTCCAGGACTGCTAACGCAACGTGCCCAACGACGTCAATATCAATTGCACCAATCTTCTTATAGATGCCGTCGAGAGACCCCTTGTCCATGTACTCCATGCAGATGCAGATATTTGGGTCGGACAAGAAGGCGCCAAAGTAGGAAACAATGTATGGTGACTTGCAGTCATGCATAATGTGCAATTCACGCAAAATCTGCTTGCGCACGGATGGTTTGGCATCAATGAGGACGATCTACGCACAACTGATGATCAGACAGAGCAGAAAAAAAACAAGGATGCACGGGCAGGGTACCTTCTTGGCCATGATGGTCTTGGTAGGAACATGCTCGACCTTTTTGACGCTCCCACCGTTGCCCTGTCCGAGTTCCTGAAGGTCCTTGAGATCTTCGTTCCGAAGGTCATAACGCGTCTCCGCGTTCATGTCCAAATTGGCGAGCGTGTTGGAAAGGGTCGTATGATACGTGTTCCGGCGTGCAGATGGGGCCACAGGAGCAGACGGCAGGGCGGCACCGACCGCAAGTGAGTTCCCGTCAGCGTCATTCTTTGAAGGGTTCAAGGGGATTGGGGGTGGACGTTTCTTTCCCTTTGTTACGCTGGTCGTCGCGGGTGCTACCCGCGTAGGGATCGGCTCAGGCTCTTTGGGCTTGGCTGACTGAGTGACATCGAGCTGGAGAGCCTTGAAGTTGCGTTTCTTGCGTATGGGTGTTGCCATTGTGACCTGACAACAAATAAGACGAGCCAAGGGGATGCCACGCAGCCAACGGGGACAAGGGCGACGATGCGGATGGCGGAAAGACAGTTCAAAGTCGAGTCGCCTCTATAGACAACACTACCGATTATGTAATTCACCGCTCATTTGTCTCCAAGGTTGTCAAACTTCGATGTAGAAGACCCTCAGGCGCTGATATTCGGTCCAATCGCAGTTCAGTGAGCACTCTGCTGATGGCCCCCTAGGAAATTATTCGAGTGTGATCACTAGGAACACGCAGGTAAATGGCAAAGTTACAGCTCGGACGATATACTCCCCATCAAAGAGCGGTTCCTATCACGGATTGCGCTTCGCCGCCTAATCTCTCTTCCGAGGGCTCCGCAACTACCAAATGCTCCTGCTCTTCCCCATGCTCCGCCATCTCCTCGACCGTGTGCACACTCAGACGGAGTTTAGGAGGCAATGTCTGTGGCGTGAACGACGAACCATCCTGTTGCTGTTGCGCCAAAGTTGGGCTAGTGACTGACTCGTTGGATACGACGCTCGCAACACTTGTGCGTGAGAGCGAGAACCTTGAAGTTCGACTGGACCAAAATGATTGTATCCCAGCGCCGAGAGAACTTAGGGCCGCTTTCGTGTCCGCAGCAGCCTGCACCATGCTAGCGGGCCGCGGGGGCGTAAGTGTGTTCGGTGCAGAGTCTCGCGATGTCTGCCGGGATACGTTGGCGCCTAGCTTCGGGGAATCTGCCGTAGCCGTGGAAAGGCTAGCATCAGATTTCGTGATCTCGACTGGGCTGCCGTACGGGTTCGATGTCATATCTTGTGCGGAAGGAGAGCTCGCGGTTCGTTGCCATCGCTCGCGAACCCCATCGACGGCTTTGAAAAAGTTGGCCGAACCAGCGGTCAACGTCCGTGAGATGGCTTCACGGGTTGGCGCGAGCTGTTGTTCTAGTCTGAGGTCTTGGATACCTTCGGAAAGCCGGAGTCCAATATCTGACACCACCGACGGTTTCTCGTTACAAGGGTGCCTATCATAAGCCGAGATTAAGGTCGGGCGAATCTCGGTATTATGCAACTGACCGAGGTTCAACGATATCAAATAACATGGGGTCCGTTGACCGATCCCAAACCTCGTACGCATTTGTCTTGGTGAACTCGGCTATCCAGACAGTATTAAAGTCCTCCAACGCGCTTGCATCGCCACCTAGCACAGGATGAGCTTCAAAAGTGCGCATGCGTAGTTGGGAGCCCACCGGTCCCTGCAATAATGGTTCCGTTACCCTTTGGTTTTGAACAAAATTCACGGTATCGCACAGTCGCAAGTGCCGCAGATACATACTCCTCGAACTGATCTTGTCAAGAATCCAGTTCATGTACGATGGGGACTCAGTTGACATACCTTTGCTCTGAGGTAATCGTCGCTACCCTTGAAACTTGGAGGTGTTCAACAAAAAGCGCTCAGATCTCAGCAACATAACCTACTGCATGCCATCTTTGGCAGGGTCAGTGTCGTCCCAAGAATTGTTGACATCCCGGACGATTTCATCGATCCATTTGCGGTCTGCAGGAGTGAGAGTGACCAAGCGTTCCAATCTTGGATTTCGAAATTCAAGGGTGGCTGCCTCGGTCTTGCGGAAAATGGTCAGCAACAGCCGAAAGAAGACAGGATCGGTACTATACGTTTACTAGTAAATCTATTTCCGCTTGCTGCGTGACGATTGAATTAGTGCTTCCACAAAGCCAACTTTGGGAGTCCTTTAAGAGATCAAGCTGTTGCAACGGCAAATATGGCTGGAAAAATGCGTCCTGAAGACAGATATGGAAGAAATGCATCAATACGGCAGATCTAATCCAACCTTTCCGAACAGGTCTAGTGGTAGACCGATGTAAGTAAGCATGCTCTTTCGATCTGACGTTTTGAGTGAATTAGGTCGGGAGAGAGTCGGCGCTCGCGCTGCTAATGGAGGGGAGCCACAATCATCCAATGTTTGAAGTAAACCTATAGAAAGTGAGTCAATAAATAGCTATACAGCGGACAGCACGAACTGGGTATCAGGGAAATTAACGAGTATTGATAAGTGCATAATCTCTCCACGGGATGACCGTAAAACATGATCTAGAAAATGGTAAGCAAAGTTTTAGATGCCACGTACACAGGCTAAAAAACCTTCTTCTGTAGCATGAGTGCCTTTAACAATACTAGGGTGCGATGACGAAGGACGTGAACAAATTCTCGTCTGTACACTCAGTCAATACTGGAGCGATACCATGTACGAGAACTGACAAACTAGTCCCTTTTACAACATAGCAGTAAGCGACTGCACAGAATAAGAGGGTGCTGCTTGCCACAAACCTATATACAGGCCGCTTTCTGTAAGTTGCGTACGTAGAGACGTTTCTAGTGAATTTCCAAATTCGACTAGTATTTGCGTATCGGTAAAGTCTCTGCGATTTGTCTCGCGTCTAGCGTGGGTGAAGCCAAACAAGGAGGCGCGTACCTTTGAGCAAACAGTGCCCTGGTGACGACTCCTAGTCGATCACTGTGTTGACATGTCAGCTCGCGACACCGGCATGTGTTATTGACCCACCGTATTGGGCCAAACACGGGTTTGCTAGCCAGGACGACAACGGCTTTTTGTACGATAGAACGTGTGACGTCGACATCTTTGACGAGCAGGGTTGATGCGGCGATTTGCCGATTGCACCTGTGAATAGAGTCAGGATGTCAGTTGGCACATGGCCTGGAGGCTCACGATATCCCAAATATTGTGGACGGGTTTGGCACGTCTGGGACGAGATGAAAATAAGAGTAGTCTTCTAGTGACTGTGTGACACGGTGAGATATGATATGCGGGCGTGGGGGATGGAGCGCACCAGATGAGCACCGTCCGGGAGGGCGAGAAAAGGGAGAATCTTGGCGATTTCCTCATCCTCAAATATGTCGCCTTGGTTGAATTCGATCTTGGGGCCAACCTAGTGCTGGATCGACATGATGAGCGGGTGTGGTGTCTGGGAAGCCTTACCAAGTGGTTAAAGTCTACCAGGGCGATCCCGAGCACGAGGGGACCGTGGGGGGGTTGCAAGAGCATGGATTCTGGGCGTGCCTTGCGCGAGTAGGTTGAGGCGACGGAATCGACGTCGGTGTTGTCGGGAGAGGTGGGAGGGTAAGTCAGGGAGGTGGGCAGACACTTGGACGGTTCTGGGTGGGACAAGGTGGAGGGTGCGGCAGACGTGATGGAGCTGGCTCTGCGAACATGGAGATCGCTGCCTTCGTCTGTTTCTGAGCCAAAATCGATTTCGATGGAATCTGCCTGTGAATCTCGTTTGGAGAAGAATGCTTGTGCGCGCAAGGGGGTGGTGACGTGGGGAGAACGGGGTGGCGAGGAGAGAGAGATGGAGCGCTGTGATGCGGTCTCCGCGTCGGCGTCGCTGGCATTGTCCAGCATCGTCGTCGCCATGGCCGATGAGTCTGGAGGAGCCTTGTGTCTATACTCTGGAGCGAGTTCTTATATATTTCTTAGCGCCCATCAAGCTGTGCTGGCAAGGGACCGCCGTTCCTTTGGCTTCCCTTGTTCCCTCGTCATGTTCGCCCTCTCTTTCCTCGTCCTCGCCTCCGCAGCCCTTGCAGCCCCGTTCTTATTCTCAGACACACAGGCCATCTTCCACCTCGATCCCCCAAAAATTGAATTGGGCTGGGCCGACCCAAGATCCCTCGGCGGGAAATTCATTGATGTAACGCTCACCCGTGCTCATCTGGCCTGTTTCCCCTGACCTCTCCAGTTCACGACACCCAGATATGGAGAACCTTTGAACGTCATTATATCTAACCTATCCGACCCATTCGTTCTCACAGACGAGGGCTTCCGCTGGTACTACAAGTATGTCGTCCCATGTCACCTCTGCCACCCCACACAGCTCACCCACACGAGGTCCCTTGGCTTTTCTGAAGAATGTTTCGGTCTGCATTATGGCCACGTCCACAAGGCCGATCTCGGCGACGGCGATGGCAGGAAATCCGAGCATTTCCTGGCCCGTCAGCACTATTTCCCTCGTTGGGGAACCTGTTGGGAAAGCCTCGTCGGCAAGTCTCTATAGTCATTGTTACGATGGTGTATTGACACGTATACAGGGGGGAACCATTTCCGCGCTTGGAAGCAAAACGGAACCGAAGCCAATACGGGGGCGTGGTTCCTTGGGTGCGTCGACAGGCTTATTCCTGTTGCTTCATTTAGTCTTACTCAGATTTAGAGCATCGAAGGAGCAGGTTCGTTCAACATGGCCCAGGGGCAGCTGTATCTCCATTCTGACTTTCTTCTTCAGGATTACATTAACCACCACATGATTGCTCCCGATGGATACAACGTGGGGCGTAACTTGCTGGTCGAGTCCGCTGTCTCTGGTAGCTCGTGGAAAGGCATCTCATGGGAGGCCGACCTAGAATGGCGCGAAGGACTCCTCGAGCCGGGCTTCAAAGGTATTGTATCTACTTACTGTCCGTCACGTACTGACACACCCGGTAAAGGTATTAATCACGCTATTGCGCAAGATGGTCGCATTGCGATCTTGACCGTTCGCCGCATTACCAGGGGGTGTCCCTGGCCGTTCGGATTTTTTTGTTAATTCAGATATCCAGGCAAGATATCACAGATCGTAGAGCGATACTGATTGTACATAATTTTATGCTATCACCCAGATTCCCTGTTGTAGATGCTTCGTTATCTATTCGTTGTATGTATGTTAGAGATGGACTGTCGCAGTTTGGAATCATAAAATCGCCCAATGCATGAACAGGGCATTTGTTCACTGCGGATCATCGATATGGTACAACAATTCCATAGATCAGTACAGAGTAATAGCACAACACAAGCGATCCAATTTTATGTAGTACAGAACGATAGTAGAGAACGACTCGTTTACTGTGCGCGTCAACCCGAGCACATGAGACATGCCTCCTTATTCTCAAGAGAACACATTAGTTTAGCCTCCTCTTGCTCGCGATCCTTTTGGCGTTGGAGCGCCGCAGCATACTCTGGGTCATTCTCCACATTTCTTGCACTTGTGGAGCTCGAGGCAGCTGTTGGCGACGAACTAGAGGCAACGGGAGCATCTATCCTGGTACTGCGCGCAGGGGTAGGCGATGCCGAAGGGGTTGGCATGCTGTTACTAGTTCGTTCGGGGCCTCGGGCCTTGTTGGATGTCTCCTGCAGCTTGGCAGCCTTGAGAGTGCTCTGATCGACCGTGAACTGGATAGCCTGTGCAGCAGGCCGTGTACGGAGGTAATACATTCCAGTCTTCAACCCCTTCTTCCATCCGTAAAAGTGCATACTCGTGAGCTGACCTAGAGTAGGTGCTTGTAAATGGATGTTCAGACTCTGGCTTTGACATATAAAAGCGCCGCGATCTGCAGCCATATCAATAACTTTTTTCTGGCTGATTTCCCAAACCGTCTTATAGATCGCTTTGATATCATCGGGAATGTTGGGGATATTGGCTACCGAACCATTGTGCGCGATTATCATGTTCTTCATCGTGTCGTTCCAGAGGCCGCGTTCGACAAGATCTCTGAGTAACCATGGACAAACAACCTGGAATTCACCAGCGAGAACACGCCGAGTGTAGATGTTACTGTGCATCTCTTCAGCCACTAATTCAACGCATGGAGGTTAAGGCACTGACCTTGTATATGGCTCGAAGCATTCATTAAACCCGAGGATCTGACTTGTCGAGGCCGTGGGCATAGGGGCGAGCAGCAACGAGTTTCTCAAGCCAACTTGGGCGATCTTCTCCTTCAGGGACGCCCAGTCCCAGAGATCGGTAGGTGTCACACCCCACAGATCATACTGAAGCTGGCCGAGGTCTGCAGGGCTCCCACGGAACGTTTCATAGGGGCCTTCCCTTTCTGCCAGCTCGCAACTCGCTTCCAGGCCTGCATGATAGATAGTCTCAAAGATCTTCAGGTTTAGCTCCCTAGCTTCCGCCGAGTCGAAGGGAAGGCGAAGGATCATAAATGCGTCAGCTAGACCCTGAACACCAAGGCCGATAGGGCGATGACGCATGTTTGATCTGCGCGCCTCCGGAACAGGGTAATAATTGACTTCAATTATGCGGTTGAGGTTGTATGTAACGACCTTTGTAACGTCGTGAAGTTTTTCAAAGTCATATTGCCCATTCTTAATGAAACTGGGCAACGCAAGAGAAGCAAGGTTGCACACAGCGACTTCATCCGGAGCAGAATATTCGATAATTTCGGTGCATAAATTCGATGACTTGATCGTGCCCAGGTTTTGTTGATTGGATTTCCCTAGATGAAAATGAGCTGCAAAATTCAAGTCTCAAAACACACATACGATTAGCGGAATCCTTGTAGACCATGAAGGGCCCTCCGGTCTCAATTTGTGCCTCGAGAATAGCGTACCAAAGTTTTTGAGCGGGAACGGTCCTACGGGCGCGGCCTTCCTTTTCGTACTTTTCGTACAATGCCTCGAATTCTTCACCCCAACAGTCAGCCATACCGGGAGCTTCGTTCGGACAGAAAAGCGACCAGTCCTCGTTTGCCTCCACGCGCTTCATGCTAAAAAGACTATTAAGCTAATACACGGTGTGAGAGGGAATGACGCACAATAAATCGGAGATCCACAGGGCGTAAAAGAGGTCGCGAGCACGGGCCTCTTCCTTACCATGATTTTTTCTGAGGTCAATGAAGTCGAATATATCGTTGTGCCAAGGCTCCAAGTAAATTGCAAAGGCACCAGGACGCTTGTTGCCTCCTTGATCAACGTATCGCGCAGTTGCATCATATGCACGGAGCATCGGCACTATGCCATTCGAATATCCATTGGTGCCCGCGATGTACGATCTGCGAAGGTGTTTGCTTTGACCAACGGACCATATAAGGAGAATCTTACCCCGTGGCTCGAATACAATGAATACTTAAACCAATACCGCCAGCAGTTTTGCTGATCATTGCGCAAGTCTTCAGTGTGTCGTAGATACCCTCAATCGAATCCTCCTTCATGCAAACAAGGAAACAAGAGCTGAGTTGCGGATGAGGAGTGCCGGCATTGAACAGCGTGGGTGATGCGTGGGTGAAGTACCGTTCCGACATCAGATTATACGTTTCCAGTACTCGTTCAATATTGTCCCCGTGGATGCCAACAGCAACTCGCATGATCATGTGCTGGGGGCGCTCCGCAACACGGCCATTGATTCTCAGAAGATAGGATCTCTCAAGGGTCTTAAAGCCGAAGCTACGACGACTAGTTAGACATACAACGTTTCGAACTATTAATCACTCACAAATTGTAGTTGAAATCACGATTATATATGATCGCGGAGTCCAGAGTGGCAGCATGCTTCTGTACGACATTGTATGTCTGCTCTGAGATCATCCCTGCCGGTTGGCCATTCTTAGGGTTGACTGTAAAACCATTAGGGAGACAGTCTACTGCACATCGATTTGACCTACTATACTCGTACAGATCCTTGATCACCGCGGAGAAGTTCTTCTTCGTTTCTTTGTGCAGGTTGGAGATTGCGATGCGCGCTGCAAGAATAGCGTAGTCTGGATGCTTGGTAGTGAGATAAGCGGCGGTTTCGGCGGCAAGATTCTAATAGTTTATGAGTACGTTTCAATTGCCATACGGAGAAACTGACATCAAGCTCGACTGTAGTAACCCCTTGATACACCCCAGTGATCACTTTCTTTGCCACCCTGCGCGCGGTAAATATCAGCAACAACCATCCGTAGGGAGGCTTACTCGATGGGATCGACGTAATCCATATCGAGACCGTAGCAAAGCTTACTTATCCTCGCTGTAATCTATTGCTAAAGTAAAACAAACCCGTCACGCCGCAAGGAGGACAACTAATGTACCTTATCAAACTGTACGTGCTCCTTTCGCCTAGATCGATGTTTAACAGGGCGCGTTGTACCATGATTGAGTTGACTCACCCATCTGTGATACCGAACGACGCGCCACGGTCAACATTTGTTAATAAAGAAGGTAAGAAACACGGACCTCTCTTGAAAACAAAAGCCATGGGGAGCTATGGTGCAAAACAACGAACTGGATGGACTGAAGTAGGGTGGTGGAATTGACGAAAGTATGGAGAGACGCGTCACGAAGAATTTAAATGAAGATTGCGCGTGACCATTAGTCACGCGTCGCGCCAACCAACAGCGTCACACCGCGTCGTGTCAGTCACGTTCACTCGCCACCGAGATCTCGAGATAGATGCCAAACGCCCAGCTCATTCACACGGGAGATCCTGCCTATGCTTCGCCCGTTATCCGTGCACCGTCGCCTGCAAGCTCCATTGGTACAGCTTATGGACCGGATGAGTCGACCCAATCCGACTCAGAGCTGAGTCCAGAAGCTTTCGAAAAGAAGTGGTCCTCGAAACTCAAGTTAGACGGTCCAAAGATCGAAGAAGAGCTTATGTCTTTCTCTGCGTTGATTCAACCTCTGCCACAGAATCAGGGAGAAGAAAAAGGTCAGTGACTACACAGAACGTTGAGCACGAGCTTACTTTACCCAGTGTTTTTCGACGTGATTATGCGCGGGTTGAAGGCTCGAATACAACACCTTGAGGAAGAAGAAGCCCTGCGGCGAATGTTCATGCGGGGATCGCGGATAGGCCTGGAACAATCCCCATCGAACGACAACATCGATAATCTGATGCGCAGCATGGTGACTATGTCAACAGCCGATATGTGTCAAGTATCGGATGGCCCTTGGAAAGTAGAAGCGCACAATATCGAAAACGACTCGTTTGATTACGAGAACACGGTTGTCAAAGGAAAGCAAAAGGCATAACTTGATCGACAAAATTTACACCTGATACAAGATATGCTTCGCTTTGCTTGATTGAACTACTGGAAGTTGTCGCGCGTTGTTCCATTATATAAATGAATTAATGGTGGGCGAACAAGACAGATGTTTTTATCTCTAAGCAAAATGTGACAGGCACCAGGCTGCACTACTAGCGTCGATTCGAGCTTCTCAAGGGACTCCATCTCTACATAGTGCGTCAAGAAAATCTGGTAAGCTGCCACGCTCCGCTTCCTGTGTGTTCTCTCTCTATCATGATCCCAACAGCACTTACCTTAAATCTTGTAATGTCATGCACAACGATGCATAAATGAGTATCCCGAGCTGAATGATTCTCTAGTGGTAATCTGTGGATGCGTGCTTGTCCCAAGTCTTGTCCCACTGGCACCACTGTTATCCCTCCTTGTGACTGCATTATGCTAAGACGTGCATCCTTCCAAACTTTAGTTGCCATTAACGCGTAACTTGTCAATCCATAGCCTTTGGTGTAGGGCATCTCTCCCACCATGTCGTCGGTGACGGTAGACGGGCTGAGGGTGCCGTCCACATAACCGCTTGTCAATGTCAATAATGGCTGAGCCAACCCAGATCCTCCAGCTGCTTGGTCAATGTCCGAGGCGAGCCCGACGTGAATACCAAACAGTAGATTCCATATTTGCTCCGGACTATAGGACAAGTTCCGAAGTGTCTTAATTGTTTCTTGGATTCCTTCCGGGTTCGATTGCCATCGGACTACGCCAGTCGAGCGGTGGGGGATGCATACCCCGAACTCCCCACGAACGAGTGATGGAAGTTTGTGTATTTTAATGGAGTGCCACACCGTGATAGCGCTGGTGGGAGCTGCTCTTATGGTTTCAGGAATAGGCACCATAGACACTCGCCCGCTTCTGTCGATCAAGTGAGCCCAAGTCAACCAGGAAAAGTCCCCCTCGGAGCTAGCTTTCTCAACCAAGTTCATGAACACTTCCTCGGATGACAAGCTATAGTTGGGTACTATTTCCTGCAGATGACAGACACCCAGCAATGAGTATGCCATGTCGTGAGGAATGGTGCACTGGCGTCTCCAAACGTTTGACATTGCCACTCCAAGGGGCATACGACCAGAAATCGCCGTTTTCATAGAATTGATAGAGTCCCAGAAGGATGACGATTGTCCCAGCACTTCTTTCTCCTGTGTTGCCGCCCGTCGCCAAACCGGACCACAAATCCTGAGAACGTCGGAAATGGGTATCGTTTCCATATTTTTCCCAACTATGAAAGTGGAGTTGTTCAAAACCGCCTCTTGAAATGTCCAAGCGCGTCTCCACCACGTACTTCCGAAGAGCTCGCGCAGCGTTTCATTGGACCCTTGGGAAGCAAACATGTACATTCCGTGCGTATCACCCCCTTCCTCCAGTGCATGGAACCCCTCCATGTCCATAAGCACAGCGGCGTGTCCGACAATGACGCAGGTTGTCTGGTCAACCTCTGGAACAAGACACAGTACAGCCAATGCGCCACGGTAGATATCTGCCATCTTTTTTAACTCCACCTGCTTGACTGGTATGTCGTTCTGCGGAATGCAAATCGCATCGATCCATAGATCATGTGAAGTGTAATTGGAGAGCTGTTCGACAATTTGTAAGGCTTGGGTCGTAACCTCCCTGCCGTGCCAGTTCACGAACGAAGGATTCTTGTCCCATACGTAGGATACTGCGATGTAGGGCTCGGTAGTGGTCGTGGAGTCAACAAGTTCCTTCCCGGCTTTTATGCAATTCCCTGGCCGGGCATAAAGTGGCGTCGATATTGAACTGTACATTGTTCAGTGAGGGATAAACTTGCTCGAAGAAACACTTGTCTGGATACCTCATGTTGATGATCTCCCACCAGCTGCGGTACTTTGTAAGCCATTGCGCTGCAGATGCATAGTCTCTCTTGTAGACCTCACATCTGGGTAGGATGGCATTGGCAACAATCATCTTGCCGCATTGGTGTGCTTCTTGTCCATCACAACCCCAAAAGTCAATCAATTTTCCATCAGGAATCTTCCGCAGCGACAAGCTGTTGCCCTCGAGCTGCCCATGGTGTGGTTTACTGACAGTTGCCAAAAGGGGGATATAAATGGTCGTTCTGTGGTTAGGTGAACAGAGGCATGCGTTAGGGGCCAAACTCTCACACAGGATCCTTTGCCTGATTGCCTAATAGTATTCTGATTAGAAAGACATATGTATGGAGAAATGGACCTCATACCAGTAATGACCACGTCTTCATTCTCACCTATGGGATAGGGCACACCATGCGCCAGCTGGTCGACAGAGTTGATTGTTTCCTCGTTTCTATCCCCCTGTACCGAAGCGTCGAATCGGAGAGAGTTAGAGTCCTCAGGCGCTTCTACGTCAGGCTGAGGGACCTGTCAACGGCGGTGAAGCGGTATGAGCAGGCCTGAAAAACATACGGTTGGCAAAGTAATGATTGGCACATTCGGTTCAGGTTGTTGTCGACGTGGATGATACCTGGTGCTCAAGTTGCAGCCCATTGCGATTTAGCATAAGAGAGACGTCCAATGGCACCATTCCCGACCGTACCGTACGGTGTATACTGCACGTTCTGGATCAAAGTGGCTGTGTAAGTCTTTCTCGTGTCGATGGCGTCGAACGCGGTGCGTGCCCAGGTCGCTGCGAAATGGCAAGATGCGTTTGCTCGTATAAATCGTGGGGATCCAGGGATATCGGGTCTTATGAGCTTTAGCCATGTGTGCCATCTTTCCATGCCCGTGTCACGGATACTCATCACGTCAAAGCAGGCTTGGACTTTGGCGACAACCTTTCTGAAACCATGCGACCTTAACGATCCAGCTTCTCGCCCTCGATATGGTGGGGTGATATGTTATGTTACGTCTCCAAACAAAGTGCTGAAGCAATTATCCTGTAGATATGCCCAAGGTTAGGGAGGCCTTCGACATCATTAACAAATCCAGACGACTGCCAGTCTTACTTGAGGTCTTTCTTGGTCCAATCCATCTCCTAACATTTCTTTGATGACAGGCTAACTATTCAGACAGAAGACCTGCATAAGAGCCAGCACTTGATTGCACACGAGATAGAGATATACATGAATCTTTACGAGGTATACTCGTACCGTGTTCCCATCCGGTGTACTCACGTGGATTTAGTCCAACTCAGATCCGGAAACAGTGAAGGCACTCATCTTCCGACTAGTGGAGTGGTATAATGCCTGGAAACCAAGTGTCGAGTGAAATTTTACCTCCAGACCTTTCTCTCCGCGTAGTTAATATGTTTTCCACAGACTCGGTCAAACCATCATATCCGCTTACACACTTGCATTCCAAACCCACCTGTTTTCGATCCTCCCTGCCTCCTTTGCGCGAGGAGTCAAGGCGCTCGCCGCCACAACACTTGTCAGGACAGTATCACAACCATCTGATCAGCAAGATCGCCATCTCTGGCAGGCATTTGACACCCTAAGCCTCATAGAACGCTATGAAACGCTGATAGCCAGCGTCGGATACGAATACATTGAAACTTACATTTTGCAAAGCTGTGCAGGTTCATGGGAGACGCCAATGCTGACGGACCTTCGTGCTTGGATGATCAACAAGATTGTCCCATGGATAGTATGGCCATTTGCTAGAGGGGCAGCCACCGGTGAGAACTCTCGCATGTGATCCATGATTGCTCATCTTTGGAAGCCGACGAGGCAAAAACAATGATGCAGGGTGTGGGATCTAGGTTTGATTTTCATATGCATAAAACTCTTTGCGATTTGCGGTATGTGAGTGGTTCCTTCTAATTCCAATTTAATCACACCGGTGCCAGCACACGCGAGATTTTCGACATAATCGTAGACTTCCCGGATTCTGTTGGTGCACTCCAAGATCTTAAGGTGAACCCACCTGCATTGGATATCTCATCACGCGTTCTATACTTAACTCGAGCATTTAGGAATGCTTGCAGAGAGTTGATCAACGAGCAGAATTGATCCAATCCATTCGACGAGCGTTGGTTATGCTAGCATGTTACCATTATTTCCATTCACGAGTTTTTTAGGAACAAGAAACGCCTCCTTCACCCTGGAGCAGATACAAAAGATATTATTCTATCCTATGTCTCAACGATCAAGTGTCTCAGGATCATTGATCCCCCCGGCGTGCTACTATTCAAGGTGGCCGATCCAATACGTCGGTACCTCCGGTAATCCCATTTGTATCTTCACGTGTTTGCTACTGACGCTATTCCAAGAGATCGGTCAGATGCTAACCGATGTATTGTCGCCAGTTTAGTCGGGGACGGTGAAAGCGGCGACTCGCTAGTAGATGACAATGAACCTATCCAACCTCTTCAGCAGCCAGAGGTAGAAAATTACGCTGACCCTGAATGGGCGCCTGAACCAATCGATGCAGGCCCAGGTACACCTTTTGTTCACTGTTCATTTTCACATGTTGATCTCGACAACAGATTTCCGCGCGAGCAAAACGAGTGATATTATAAGCACCATTGTCAGCATATACGATTCTAAAGACTTCTTTGTCAAGGAACTACAAGTACTACTTGCGCAGCGGTTACTGGCGATAAAAGATGGTAACTTTGATAGAGAGGTTTGCCCGTCACCCGGACCTATAGTTAATGTATTGATATCTATTTCAAGCGACGAAATATTGAAATTTTGAAGATCCGTTTTGGAGAGTCCGCTTTGCAAGTCTGCGAAGTGATGTTACGAGATATGACAGATTCGAGACGAACTGACCAACATGTTCAGTCCCAGCAATCTGTGAGTATCAGTGCATCCCGAGTGTGGGCCCATGTTCACCTGTAGAAGAGTGTCATACATCCAACTATAATCTCACGGCACTTCTGGCCGGCGCTGGAATCTAGTGGCATCGTTATGCCTGGTCAATTCCAGGAGTGAGCCTACTTCCAACTCAACCCACACAAGCTCACCTTTCGTGTTAGTATGCAAGAACAGTATGCCAAAGAGTTCACCGTTTTCAAACCCGACAAAGCTCTGCGCTGGCTACCTCACCTCGGGAGAGTACAACTTGAGCTAGAATTCGAGGACCGTGTGGTCGCTGCGGATGTTCCACCTCTGGAAGCAGCATTCATTGAGCTTTTCTCAGAAAAGGGTGCGATTTAGGTATTCCGATTGTCTTACTTTACTTATCATTCATCCGTAGATACGTGGACCGTTGATGAACTGATCTCAAGGGTAGGCACTGTGAGCCGCAGCTCAGCCCTGAAATCGCTTGCTACATGGATCGACATGCGCGTTTTGAAAGAGGATAGTGAACATGTGTTTAAACTAATTTATTTGGAGGATGGACCAGCGCGAGCTGCCGGTAGAACGATTCCAAAATTAGGTATCTATCTCTTTACGCGTCTCGCTCTGGTCCTAACACTTATGCTGTAGCCGCTGTAGAGGACGAAATGCCACCGATGATGAGTGTACAGCAGCAGCAAGCAGAGCAGATGAAGGTCTACTGGAAGGTAGAGAAACACTCTTACACTTGATCGCAATGTTTGACACTTCAACCGTAGTTCATCGAGGGCATGCTTACAAATTTGGGTTCGCTACCGATAGATCGTATACAAACGATGCTTCGCCTTGCCCCTGGTTATGATCGCACCGTCGAGCAGCTTACTAGCTTCATGGAGGCTGCAAAGCGGGAAGGACTAGCTACCGTCAAAGACGGGATGTGGAAACTAGGGAAATAGGGAAATAGGGAAATAGGTCAAGCTCGGTACGAGATACTCGCCTGACGCAGGTGTTAATAATAGATCCGCTCATTCCACGATTGCGTTCCGGAGCTGGCGAGTCTATATAATATGGGCGATGCGCATGTAACTGCAATTACGGTATGCTTTAATGAACAGGATCATGGAGTGGTTGAGTTACATGTAACCTGGAATAATCAGAAAATATTGAACGGTCGCTTATGAGTCCCGTTAAGATTAGAAGATGATGGTGCATATGCACACATCACTGAGCGAAAAGGTCGTAACATCGAGCCAGTTGTTGAATACGCCAACAGTCCTATGCCGTGAAGCCTAGTAATTTTAAGCGACTGGTACCCTTCACATATGTCGCCGCTGGCAGCAACCCTGACATAACCATAGCTGAAAACATATAAAAGGTCGTCGTTGCAACGGCCTAACTTTGTTACCTGTCATTGAGGGCGTGCGTATGTATAACTCCCTTCACGATGACCTGGAGGCTTCATCGAGGCTAAACGCCGGTCGATGTCAGCGTTGCCCAGGTGGACGAACTTTGAAAATGGCTCGGGAAAGTGTAGTCAGAGTACTCTTCGTCTAGTCATTGGTAGGCAACACGAAACAAATCTGCAGGCATGGCCAGAGACTAGACCGGACCGCCTCAGGCTAATAATCATGAATCGACAGATCAAACACCGTACGGCGTACTGCTGATCATGAGGACAGACTTTGTAGATCAGTTGGGTCGCTGTTGCTGATTGTCGTATGGCGAATGCTTCCATTTTGTGTGAGCAATCCAAAGGGAGGCTAATCTTGGATGCATTGGCTTTAGGGCCGGTGCAGATGAAGCGGCCCTGATTTACGTTTGTCTCTGACGCGTTGTGTTGCCATCAAACCATCCGTGCACCGTATGGGGAAGCCGACTCGACGCTATTCAGCGCTATCGCAGCCAACCCTCGACATAAGCGAGCTGGTATGCAAATCGCTTGACCATGATGCTACAGACATGCTCATCGACAAATGGCTCGAACATCGCAACGACGCCTATTGGGAGTGGTTTCTAGCCGTTAGAGAGCGTAAGCACGCATCGAACACTCTCAGACGCCAGGTCATTGTTTGGAACAAGGGTGAATTTGTCCCGGAGAACATCTTTTGTCGAACAGTTGACACTGGTCGCCTCATTCCTCTGGACCGGACCTGGACCACCCACGTTTACCACCACAGATCTATGCAGGACAGAAAGTTATCCATGATGCCCGTCGTTTTCACGATGGTACGTTCCTCTGTTATATGATTGTTTCACCTATGTTCATTTCTCTTGGCCAGCTGCCCGAGCTGATGCTCTTGAGGGGCATGCATGATCATAGCTGTGATGATGTTTACATTATCGTGACCGATTTGAAGCGGCAAGAGATGGACGACGTCACAGAGTATTTTAAACTTGTATGTCGGTACGCATACGGTGGTCGGACGTGCAAATCAAGCATAGCGAACCACATTCAATTCAACCGTTCGTTATCTCCCCTCTTTCGTGACGCGAAGCCTCATTATCTTCATTTAGACATGCGGCTTTGTCACACGCTGCTCAAGCAGCGACGTACGCCCTGCTTTCCCCAGATCGACATCGTGTTTCGGGCGCTATTGTACGAGAAGAGACCTCCGTTCATCATCTTGTTCTCGCATCAGACAACCTCTTATTCCCAAATTCTCTTCACAAACCCTCTCTTCGTCCCTGCAGAAGATGTCTTCTTCGACTTCCCTAGCGGATGTCCGAACCCCTGCTGCAACGACGACTGCGAGATGATCCGTTTTCCTAAGCGAGGTGTCGAGGGGGCAGCGATTCTCTCCATAAAACGCGGCGGCCGGTACGGGAAAAAGATCAGGGCAAAAGAAATGTGCAATTGGATCGATTGTGACGTCTGTTTTAACACAGAGATTCTGCGGTGTATCGAGAGCAGCGAGGGTTCCGAGGGCTCTCAAAGCGCCGCTGACATTGCCGATACGTCATCCCAAAATGGCTTGGTTTGCAGCAAGTGTAGGCTGGTCAAATACTGCTCTCCTGAACATCAGAAGAAGGATTGGGACGAACATCGCCGTGTTTGTGCAAAGCCTGTTTCACTTTGAATAGCCCTGTACTGGATCGTCCGCGATGTAATCTTGTTAGCTTCTTGTACGCTTGCCAAGGAAGTATTTATCCCGTTTCATGTGGCTGTGTTGTTCCCTTGGACTGTGGCAAGACCATCATGACCGTCCGGTACCTCACAGCAAGAGTTGCCCAACAGGTAAATAGTACTCACTGATGCTGTGTGTTGTACAATGTGGAACACCTCAGATCGACGAGGAACTTATGAGTGCCTCTGGAGCATTCAGCATCGACCAGGTACGAGATTATTTGCAGTGATGCACGAACAGAACTCGACTGCCACCTTGCGATCCAAGTTGATGGAACTTGCCGGACTTGCTTGTGCACAAGCACTTGCAAAGGTATACGACAAGGCCAAGTACCGAAAAGTTCTCGTTTGTTGTGGACCCGGCAATCAAGGCGGTGATGGGTTGGTCGCGGCAAGACACCTTGGTTAGTCCTTTGTTACCTCACTGACAGTTTAAAATTAAGATGGTGGTCACTACGATCTGGTAGGTATGTTTGGTTATGAACCCATAATCCACATGCCCAAGGTATCTATCTGTAGGTTATATGTACCCATGTACAGTGGCTGACGTATATTGGCTTGAATGCCACCCTTTAGCCGGGATCAAAAGATATCTATAAGGTCACCCTTTCGATTTGTTGCTGACTGTTCTCCTCACAAATTTCGTTACAGCGACTTCATAAACAATGTGATAACATGAAGATCGAATCCTTACCCCCCGATGCCAACATTGATGTACTTCGTTCCGCCCTCTCGTCATCAGACATAGTTCTGGATGCCATTTTTGGGTTTTCATTCAAAGGACCCATTCGCGCACCTTTTAATGTGATTCTACCACTCATTTCATCATCAAAAAGGCCCATTGTCTCCGTCGATATTCCTAGTGGATGGGATGTTGAAATGGGCAATGTGAATGGTGTAGGTCTTATGCCTGAAGTCTTGGTCAGCTTGACCGCGCCGAAGGAAGGAGTGCGGTCTTTCAAGGGACGGCACTTTCTTGGAGGGAGATTTGTTCCCAAGTTAGTACTTGATTGTGCGCTTTCCGCTGGCACAAATTCTGACATGGCCTCCAGGCCGGTGGGAGAAATTTTTCAGCTCCACCTACCTGAATATCCTGGATACGAGCAGATCGTTGAACTTCCCCAGGAACAGGAATCTCAGAGGCTGTGAGACTATTATTTCTGTACAATGATACATCGTAGCTGTGTTGGCGTGTATGAATGTTGTCGAATCACTCAGGTTTAAAGAAACAGAACCAACTTTGACACCGCGCGATCATCCGATAGCGGGCCATCCACAGTGGGTGACGAAAAGATCAAGATAAGTTGGGTGACTGTGCTTCTGCTTCCCATGGATATAAGAGGACAGGCCATGCATCTACTTACCAGGTAGTAAGATGTTCACCACCCTTTTCAGACTTTAAGAATCTTGACAACAAGCCCACTGGTTCAGAAAGCGCTGCGATACTTGGTTTACACTGGTATGCCAAAGAAAATGGGCATAGTGCACATTAACTTACCCAGGATGATTTCTCGTTAGCTCATAAGTTCTCTACATAGCATGGTTGATGGTTGGTAACGAGGACATTCGTATATATCGATCTTTCAGGTTGATCCTGATTGGCAGATAATTTTGGTGTTATCTCCAGGTGTGGCGATATGAGAAGCAGGGCTTAAAATAGTACTGCGCTGACAACCACAGAGGCCATTTGAGGGCAACGGTATGTATATTAGTCATCCCGGAACTTGCATGTAAAGCCGATCGGCTCTCGGCTTTACAGATCGCTGCTAGATTATCAGCAATCCGGATACTTCGCGCCGAGGCCACATCGCGTGCTCGGAGCGGAGTTTATGTAAGCCGCCCTCCTTGGCACTCGAGGCATGACAACCCCGTGCCCAGTCAGACAGCCCTGTAGCATTGATAACTTCCACTGTTGTTCATTTCCGTCGCTCTCGGGAACGTTTCAGCAACCTCCCTAGATAGTGGACAGTAGAATGAGTTGAACTTGTAATGCGTTGGATTGCGCCGGTCGAACATCTGAAATGAATTTCAAGTTCAACGGCCCCCTTCATTATAACGGCACATTCTGATTCGAGCAAGTCATGAATGGATGGCAAGGGGTGTCGCCTGTGCGATTAGTGTACTTCCACGCCTGTCAGTGAACAGGTAGCACAAGACACAACAATGTAGTCTATTCAGGAAAGTGGAGTACTAGCACTGAAAGGCTAGAAGCAAGGGATTCAGCTGCGCGCGATCCCAAGCTCCTAGGCACAATATCACACGCTGCATCCAATACGCTTATTCATATTACTTACAAGTATTGATGCAGTCCGCCTGCCTGAAGAGTATAGCCGTGTGCTACCCGCGGTGGTGTGGACAATTTCCGGGAATCGTTTCCTTCCCTATTTCCGATTTGGCGAATTTCAGCCGGCTTCGCATCTGTTAGCATGTACCAAATTGTGACAGCCTGAGTCGCCATGTCAATCTGACTTGAAACTGACGCTTCCGATGTCTGTATCCGTACCCAATGGCGCAAAGAGCAAGGAACCTTTGTGTTGTGGATCCCTTCATACTTACCTTGGTCAGAGCCACGTTACTTCGGTTCAAGAATGCGACTCCCGGTAACAAGGCACAGGCACGTTCATGCCGGCAAGACTTACCATACGCAGTATCGTTGTGAGCGAACTTTGGCCATTGGACGACGCACTTCTAGGAACGGGTTTTTTTTCTCTTCATCGTTTATTATCTGGGCGTCGTGTGGGATCATCATCATCTAGGGTCCTTAATGGGTCACATAGCTCGCTCAGACTGATCGGCCACGCGTATTAAAACATATATTGATCGAGATAGTTGCCGTTGGTTGATTGGCCAATGGCAAATTTACTCATGGGATCATCACCGGGATGTACCCATGCGGCCTTCCGAGCCTGTCACCGTCGGAGATTTGAAAATTGTTCGGCTACGGGTATAAAGCTTCAACGACCAAGCCCTCCAGCCTTTCCTCAGACATTTTCCAACAGATGGGAGTTTTTGTACGCCTGTACCTACGCCTTTGTGTGTCGCTTTTCCTTTCCATGTCATATCATGTCTCTAATATTTTCAATTCTCTCAGTTTGCTCGCCTGCACAAGTAACCCACCCTTAAACGCTTATTCTAACCAGGTAGATAGCTCTTGTCGACCGTCTGCTCATTCGTTGATCTATGCATAAGATACAAACCCAAGTTCATCATGCGCTTCCCATTGGATGCCTTTTCTTCTTCGAGGTTCGTTCCTGCCCGATTTCGGGCTGGTGCCAAGGCAGACAAACACGGCCCGGACATATCTAAATCTACTACCCAGGCGAGAGAAGCCCTGCTTACTGCCAATCTTGCACGGCTCGCGCGCGTCCCCGTCTCTGAAGTATTTGAGTCAGTTCACATTGTCTCTATACATTGGTTGGCCCGAGCACTAATCATCCGTCTAGGCTCGAGCCTGCATGGAGTCCGGATGGATTGTCGCAGGAGGTGGCGGCAGACATTCTCAGTACCCACGGCTTGAATATACCAGTCAGCGAGCGCCCTTTGGCCGCGCTCTGGATTTTGTGGACCGCGATTTGGAACCCCTTCAATATACTCCTCACCATTCTGGCCGTGATCAATATTGCAACAGGTTCCGTGCCAACGTTCATAGTCATGATAGCCATGGTTGTTGCTTCCACCTCACTGCGGTACATTTCTTTCCCTCCCTTTCGCACGACGTCTATTGAGAAAATCACTATTTTACACTAGATACTGGCAAGAGATGAAGTCCATGGTTCAGGCGCTCAAGCTAGTCAAGTCTATCGTGACCCGTGTTCGTGTTGTTCGTCGTGTAGGCTCCATCCCCCAGGAGATTGAGATCGACTTGAGACAAGTGGTTCCTGGAGATGTCGTCGCTGTCGCGAGTATGCCCTGCTGCACCCTCCATATTTCAACACCTCAACCCTATTATAGGTGGTGATGTATTCCCCGGAGACTGCATTGTCATCTCCGCTGAGGCCTTGTCCGTTACGCAAGCTTCGCTCACAGGCGAAATATTGCCAGTCGACAAAGTGATTTGTGTTAATACCATGGACGAGTCAGAGCCATTCCACCTGTTGGACAATCATAATGTCTGCTTGGCTGGTACATCGGTTGCGGCTGGGAACGGGCGCGTGATTGTGGTTTCTACTGGAAAGGACACGTATATGGCTGCCATCGCTGAAGAACTGAAAAAGAAAAGGCCAGACAATGCTATCCAGATCGGTATCAGGAAAGTTAGCTACGTCCTGATGGGCTTTATGGCCGTAAGTCCAAACTGCTTGCCACTGTCAATGTTGAACAATATTTTTCAGGTTATGGCACCGGCCGTTTTCATTGTTCAAGGCGCGGTTAGCAAAGATTGGAAAGGCGCGGTCATGTTTGCGATTGCGATTGCAGTTGGGATTACCCCGGAGATGCTTCCTATGATAGTTGTGAGCGCCTCTCTTTACTTTCTCTTCACTGTTAGTCGCTCATCTGTAATTATAAAGACTTCCAATCTGGCTTTATCAGCCGTTCGCATTGCCAGGCAGAAGGTTATCGTAAAACGTTTCGATGCCATCCAAAACTTGGGTGCAGTCAGTGTCCTGTGCTCCGACAAGACAGGCACATTGACCGCTGACCTCGTACGTGTGGCGAAATCGGTCAATATCCAAGGCGGGTTATCGGATTTACCAGTCAAGTTATCCTTCATCAACTCCTCGCTCCAAACCGGATCTCGCAGCCCAATTGACCGAGCTATCTTAGACTACGTTAGCGAACATGGGAAGGGTGACATACAACTGAACGATTGGTTTAAAATCGGCGAGGTTCCATTTGACTCGACGCGTCGCATGCTCTCCGTCCTCGTAGGCCGACTAGTCGCGGCTGAAGAAGAATCGGAAGATGCCCTACTTATAACCAAGGGCGCTGTGGAGGAGGTTCTAGAACGATGCATTTTCGCCTTGAAGCCCGAAGAACTTTCGAAGCCGATCAGTGACATTGGGTTCGACTCATCTTCGTCCACCGCATTGACGGACGTGGATCGTCTTGAAATTCTTGACTCTGCAAAGAGACTAAACGAAGATGGGCTCCGCCTGGTCGCGGCTGGTTGTCGCAAGATGTCTGCCAAACTTGGTAGACCCATCTCTACCGAGGATGAGGAAGAACTGGTTTTCATTGGTTTCGTCGCCCTGCTGGACCCATTGAAACCGGATGCAGCTGAAGCGATTCAAAAACTGGGAAACCTTAATGTCCAGGTATTTCATCCCGTTTTATGGTGCGTAGCGTGACGCTGATCGACATGGCAAAGGTGCGGATTTTGACAGGAGACGCCCCAGCGGTAGCCGCCAAAATTGCTCGTGATCTTGGTCTTTTTAAATCTCTCAACCTTACGAGGGTTTCCGATATGCAGCTATCCAAAGATGAGGAAGCAGCCTCCGATGCTCCGTCCGAATATATCAGTGAAGCAAGCTTGATTGTGACGGGTTCTCAACTTTCCGAACTTGCCAAGGACCAAGAGCTTTTAAACGAGGCAATTGAGCGCGCCATCATTTTTGCCAAGTTGTCGCCATATCAGAAACTCCAAGTGGTCAAGGCCTTGCGGGCAGGTGGCGGTGGTCGTGCTGTTGCATTCCTGGGAGATGGAGTCAACGATGCTTTGGCCATCCGTGGTGCCGATGTTGGGATCTCTGTGGATTCAGGAACAGAGATCGCCAAAGAGGCAGCAGATTGTATCCTGCTCGAGAAGAGCCTTGACGTTGTCGCGCGTGGTGTAGTCGAAGGCAGGATCACGTACGTACTCAGCTCGGTAGTTCGACCATGAGACTCACGCGATTGAACAGGCTTCTAAATACCGTCAAGTATATAAAGATGGCTTGTTCTTCAAATTTCGGGAATGTCTTTTCCGTACTAGGTAGGTCTTATCATGCTGCAACGGATTCTTAATACGACATTTGAAACCTATAGTTGCATCCGCTTGGTTGCCTTACCAGCCGATGTTGCCACTGCAACTGTTGGTTCAGAACTTGCTCTACGACTTCTCGCAGGGATCGATTCCTTGGTTTGTCTGTTTACGCCCCTAGTGACAATAAAAACTTATGCGAGAACAGGGACAACGTTGATCCTGAATATCTTGAACGCCCCAGGACGTGGAGTGCCTGGTCTATCATTCGGTTCATGATTTGTCTGGGCCCCTTCTCCAGTCCCTTCGATATCATTACATTCTCCATCAACTGGTAAGCCTCTGTCGCCACAATTCATCTTGTCTGACTTTGCTTCAAGGTTCCATTACAAAATTCGAACGTTGAATTCCCCCTTAGTTCCACTCGCGCAGACAAACTGGTTTTTGGAAGGTTCGCTGACTCAGGTATGGTGTTACAGTATCTCCCGTATGTCGTCTTCTAATGGTCTCCAAGCTTTTCATCATTCAGTTCCTCCGAACCCCAAAGATTCCTTTCATTCAATCGCGAGCCTCCGTCTCTGTCGTTCTCGTAACATTTGGGATGGCTTGTGTGTCAATGGCCATCCCATATATTCCCAAAATTAACTCGGCCCTGCAAATGACACCTCCTGATCCGATGTTCTACACCTACCTGCTTGCTATGATTGCGGGTTATGCTGTTGTCGTCCACATAGTCAAAACCACCTATCTGTGGGCTTTTAACGGAGAATGGCTTTGAATGAAGATCCGAATTTATCATGGTTTTTCAAGGCGTTACATGACTGATAGAGAATAGTGATGTGAAGTTGGATGATATTATGAGTTGGAATGTCGTAGTAGTT
Source organism: Fistulinella staudtii (assembly GCA_038094235.1). Taxonomy (NCBI): domain Eukaryota; kingdom Fungi; phylum Basidiomycota; class Agaricomycetes; order Boletales; family Boletaceae; genus Fistulinella; species Fistulinella staudtii. Next base: position 119,473 of record JBBPTS010000005.1, on the reverse strand, counting down.
ACCCGTGGATTGAACTGGATCTTGCGTATCTTGTGCACACACTATCATTCCCCACGTATGAGATCATCACGAGGGCGAGGAAGGCGCGACCTTCCGTCAAATATTCAAGCCCCTCCGAGTCGACGAGGACCATCCAACACCAGTCAAGCTGGACGACAAACTGTGATCAACCATGATCGTCGAATGGAAAACATAGCTTCCGTTAGCCGCAGCAGCGGCCTAGGAAAAGATGGTGACTTGTGAGTACACCACACTGTTAGTCATTTCTGTTCCTGAAGGTGCTGAGCTGTTCAGATTGAAGGATAGCACTGTACAGGAAGAGTTTAGAATTTTTATCAACAAGAAAGTGTGTTTCTGCTTCCGAGGGCTCCCAGTTCCCTGATGCCAATTCCTGATGGCCCGCCGTGTACGATCAACGTTGCAGATGAAAACATTGTGGGATTTGCATGGGGCGACTGGTCCTCTCGCCAAGTCCCAGGCCGGGTCATTTCCGAAACAAAACTCAAAGGATATCCAAGAAAATGTATTGATATTATTCCGTGAGCGGGACAGCTGAGCGTTCGCTCTCACATTGACCAGCATGCACAGGTAAACTACGTGAAGGCTTGTTCGCGTCTGGCCGGAAGGACGGATTTGCGCTGGAAGGTCAGTGAACTAATGACCAACGTCCGAGGTGCTCACTCAATGGCTTGGCCCAGTTTACGAGACTTCGCTCTACTTATCGGTGGTCTTTGACTCGCCAGTGCAAACGACCTCTATCCTGGCTCGTCTTGTTCCAGATCTCTATTCAGAAACCTCTGCTCCACAGCCATTCCGTCTGACCACCATGCTTATCCTGCTTCTCCACCAACTGGTTGTTTCCTTCCCTTCCCAACGGACCTGTATGGAACAGATTAAATATCTTGTTCCGAATTTGTTGGAGCGACCATCTCCTGCGTATGCATGGATATCAGCGTTGGCACGAAGCTTGCGCACCTCAAACTTTGTTCAATTCGAGAGGCTATCGAACCCTGAAGCATTCGAGCATATACTCCCTTCATCATCACGTCCAATCTCCTTGGATGTTACGACCACCACCATGTCTACGCTTCACGATTTGCCCAGGGATGCCATCCTTGCGCTTGTTTCGAGACTCCGATTGAAAGCGCGCGACGAGGCGTGGACGGTTGTTCGCAACGTGTATCGGGAACTGTCATCGTCGGATGAGTCACAGACATGGCTTGGGAGACGACTACTATTCGACAGTTTTGGTTGCGAAGCGACGGTAGTACGATTTGATGAGTGGGTTCGGGAGAGGTGCCGCGATGGGCATCTCCGACCCAAGGAAGGGGCAGAGGGCAGATGGCTGGTCTGTAAGGCAAGATAGTATACGACCCTCAGTAACCTGCCTAAAAGTTGAAGTAATAGTGCATGCTCGATCACAGCAGGTTGATGACCTCGAGGTGGCGCTGGTATAATTCGTCACGTGGCCACACTTCACGACTCCGCTCTCGCAGGTTGCCTACTTCTGAATCTCAGCATGATCACCGAGGATTCGCTCGTGCTATGCTTCAGACGCTAATATCATTCTCAACGCTATCGAGCAGGTGCATGAAGAGGTTAACATCGGCCTTTTCAAAGAGTCGGCAAGCAGGGGCCGTGGCTTTTGTTTTGGGGTTAGGGCGAAAAAAAAGGCACCGCGATGCATTTCGGATATGCCAGCCAATCACAACTCCCAAAGCTCGCCAAAACTCCTCTCTCCCTGCTACGTTACAGGCGAGTTGCTTGGCTCGTTGACAGACTAAACTCGATGTAGTGGTAATTACTTACGTTTCGACGACTTTGCAGTACATGATCTTCCAATCAAACCTGGATTCTGATCCGAGGCTCGCCAATTCCCCGCCGCGATTCTCTTCCACTTTAAATAAAAACGGGCGCTCGGCGGCAACGTTTTTAAACCCAACCCCCCCTCCTTCCTACGTTCCTTAGGATCAACTCACCGACCAACGATTTACAAAAGAAGTTTAAAAAGCCTGCTCGATCATGCTCAGTTATGGTTCCTCATCCCAATTCCCGTTCAACCCTGATCTCACCGACTGTCTCTTAACGACTCTCCCCGATTTTCAATGCCTTTGGAGCTTCGTTTTATCCTCAAAGTTTGTTTACTCTGTCTTTCGAGGCCGGCAGAATTCTATTTTCTGTGCTGTAGCGCACAACCAGTTCAGCGCCACTTTACCACAAGCTATGCATGTCATCAAGTGCATTGAGAGCGACTATACAGTCCAATTGGAAGCGGAGCCTGCTCAAGATTCTACTGTTACTCCGGCGCAAGTACGCCTTTTGCAAAGACACGCTGTTGTTGTTTGGATGCTTGAAGATATCTATAGTTGGCGGTAAGATTGTTTGGATTGTCGGTAACTTGTTAGTGATTTCCTATTGAAGGGAGAAGGACCCAAGGTCGAAAAGCAGCCGACTTTCACCAGCAGAGTCGCTGAGATTCCAGCAATCAGTGTATAGGTTCTGGCTTCTTGCTGCGGCCTGTAGGCCAGGGCTAGGAGTGTTAGGAGAAGACAACTACGAGCGCCATTTACGACTCAAGGACTCGGTCGTTGCGAAACAAACCGCCTTTTTGTTGAGTTTGGGAGAAGCTGAGCTCATGGGTGTCAACGAAGTCCATAAGTTCCTCTTGGATCTCGCCAGATGGGCGCTAGTCAAGCACAACGCGGAACGAACATGTAAGGACTGGAATATTGAGCTGAGCTTCTATGTAGTAACCTTGACTTTCTTAAGGTTCGCCCATGGGATTTGGAGATAGGGAGAGCATTCATCTCGTTTGGAGCGGACCGGCCGTCGTATTGGATGTTTTCAGAGGAGAAAAGTTCCTTCAGAATACTTGGCAGAGGCATGATATATGGCGGAGTATGTCTCGTGCCTTCTCCGCGGCAGAGATTGCATCGACTACCGTTGGAAGAGCACGATTAGCCACTCGCCAGCGCTTTTTACTCGACGACCACTTCTTAAAAACCATTAATTGTGGGTTCCAGTTCGTTCATCATGGATAAATTAACCTGCAAGATTTTGCAGGTAGTCAATGTCTAGAATCCCATTCTCCTTCCAGAGGGTATTCACTATGGAGCGCTTGCAGTAAGGTTCAGTTTGGCAGCCGTTTGTTCACGATAACCAGACCCTTGTAGACTGGGAATACATGGTCCTTGCTATTTCTCCTGCGCGTCTCGGGAGTCTATTAACAGTCGATCAAAAAAGACCACTGGATGCGCTAGTCTCTTTCGTAGAGGCAGCCGAATCGATTCCTTACTCCCAGTTCATTGAAGAAATTTTCAAGATGCGTTCAGAGCGGTACAAGAATTGGAAGAAGGAAAATTGGTTTTGCACCCATTGCATGATGAAGATGTTATCGGATAGCGTTCAGGTTTGGAACGATACGGGAGTTGTGAGGGACAATTAATTAGTCAACTGTTTTTCACACCTTGGACGTTCTTTTCCGACTATTTCCAGTTAGAGTGCCCGTGTTTGTATGTTGCGAAATGAAACTACCTTTGAACAATATGCAAATAGTTACTTATATGTGTACAAGATCGATTATCCTCTCGTTAATGACACTCGCTCCCATTTCCTCCGTTTGTGATATGATTAGTGACCAACTGGTATACTTACACGTGTTTCAACTAACAACTGGAACATCCGCACCAAGTAGAAATCAGAAACCCTTGAGTTGAGTAGGTCACTGAACGGTAACTCTGCTCATGATGTCGGCAAGTACGTTCACGGTCCCATCGAGCTTCCGATCTTCTCCTGGTAGTACCCACTCTTTGGCGTTCCTCGTCCCTTCATTCCCCCCTTCCACGGGTTCTTCCTCCTTTCCTTCCCTTTCCTGGTGTTGTTCTTGTTCTTGCTCCTCCTCCTCCTCTTCCTCAGATACCAGTAGCTTTCCGTTACGCTGCCTCATGATCTGTCGGATGGCCCCAACATTCTCTTCCGAGTCTTCTTCGATGTCATTCCATTGTAAGTCCAGTCTCCTTAGCTTGGGTAAGGAGTGCAACGATGTTGCAAAAAATTCCACTGCCGACGCGTTGAGGTTGTTGTTCTGGAGCACAAGAGTGACGAGATTCCTGTTCGAGCCTTCTGCGAGCTTTTGCAAAAGTGGTGGAACCTCATCATTGCCTTCCTCCGACAGCACGCAGTCTGAGAAAACGAGGGTTTCCAAAGCGGACAGCTTTGGCAAGGTGTGCGCCCACGCGCTGATGGCTGCCTTGGATCCATCCTTGATGAACGTATTGTCCTGAAGGTCAAGGTAGCGTAGGTTTCGGCACTTGGATAAACCTTCAGCAAGGGCGCGTATCCCATTAGTCCAGATGGCGTTCTGTGGAAGCCTGACATCCACTAGTGTCCCATGTTCGGCAAAAGCATCCGCCCATGCTTGCGCGGATCCGTTTTCAAGCCTATTTCTGCCACAGATAACGGTCTTCAAATTTGATGTTAAGCCCATTGCCTTGCTCAGCTCCGCAGATCTCCTCAGCCAGTTCGCGATCATGATCCCTGCCTCAGGGCCGAGACCGTTGTTATTGAGTCGGAGCGTCTCAAAACGGTTATTCTCGAGAAGGCAGCGCAGTGGTTCAACGGAGCGTACGCCAAATGCGTTGTCGCTAAGGTTAATTTCGACGAGAGTCGACTTGGGTTCAATGGCGTCGCACAACGCCTTGAGCGCATCTGGAATCTCAGAGATGAGACGACCGGTAAAGATATCGGCAAAATCTGCGATCTAGCACACGATCAGAGACAAAATGACGGTGGACCACGGGAAAAGACACCTTCAAATTCTGGGTCTTCGCCAGAAATCTTGCAAACTCTTGCGCAGCTTCGACACCAATGGTATTGCCTCCCAGATGAACTTCCTCGATGACTGTGGCATCAAAGCCTTCAATAAGGGGCGCGACTTCCGCTGCTGTATCGAGCTTGAGGCTTTGGCCTCTGATGTCTAGTATTTTGAGATTCCTGACCATCCCTGCGCGATGAACAGAGTCGACACCCGACGAGTCAGTACATTCGTATAGAGTCACGTGCACCAAATACACTTGCGTTGCCAGCACAATTTTCGGTAGACCAACATGTTGGTTCAAAATGAACACAACGATCCGCTTTCTATCAACCTTTCGAAACAAACGCGTGCACTACTTGCCTTGCTACCGCCGCAATCCCCCCATGTCAGTCAGATACTATCTGCGTCATCATCAGCAAAGTCTCTGCTTTCAACCCTGTCACGGCTATTAGCAATTCCCTCTCTCACAAGATTAATATCTGACCTTTTTCGACCTCTGCTGATCGACCTGTGTGCAAGATGGTTACATGACGATGGCGACCTCGAAGCCAGATTTATCGCGTTCTGTGAGCTACTAGAAGTACACCAGGAGCTTTTCCCGTCAGTCTTCAATATTTGTCCAGGACCTCCTTTCAAGTGCTGAACTATCCCTCAGAATTTTGGACGTATTCTTGCGTCGGCCATGCTTTTCGCAAGGCCCTTTAAGTTTTGTAGAAGAGTCTCCTTCGATTGCCACGCTGGATGCAATGCGTTTACATGGCTCCCTTCTTGCCTACTATCGTCTGCTTCGAGCCAACCGTCTTCTTCCCGGGGACCTCTTATGGCCTGTGTCGCATTTATCGACCCTATTCACCACCCCTCATCCCGACTCTGCGGTCAAATACTTGGCAATCAGGTGTTATTCTTTATACACAGGCATGGCCGAGGTGGAACGTGTCCGATTGGAAACCCAAGTTCTCGGCGAGCCTGGTGCAATCGACTGTTTACTTTCATATGGGCAAAGTACCGACGGGAGTTGGATCACCATCGACGGATGGTTAATGCCCGTACGTGAACTCGAACGGATTCACAAATGTCGCAATTCTGTCGCTACCGAATCCGATTTTTATTCTGTTGAAGGCAGTGAAATCCAACCTTTGACGGGTGATGATTTATCGTGAGGCTACCCGTTCTTAAGCGTCTCGTTGCAGTTTCGATCCATTCCTCTAGCCCGTGGACCGCCAATATTCATGGTGTACTCATGTTCAGAACTTCTCCATCCCCCTCTTCTGCTGCAGAGGTGGTCAATACACCCTCGGCAGCTATTGCATTGCGACAGCTTGCGATCTTTACCTCCCTTCGCCTACCCACGCTCATCACGGGCCCTCCCTCTTCTGGAAAGTCACTCTTCCTCTTGCAACTTGCTTCTTCGATATACCCCGAAATAAGGGATCAGATTGTTACCGTTCACCTTGCCGATACATCCCTTGACCCTCGTTCATTACTTGGATCCTACATTTCCTCTCCGACGCAACTCGGAACATTCGAATGGAAGGACGGTGTGCTTATTCGTACTATGAGAGAAGGAAAATGGCTTGTGCTCAAGGACATTGATCGCGCGAGCATGGAAGTGTTGGAACTCATCAAACCCCTTGCAGAGTCTCTGGCCCCTGGTACATGGATTGGCGGCCGCGCGAGCATCGATGTTCCTAATAGAGGCAGGGTGAGGGCCTCCGAACGCTTTGCTATTTTCGCAACACGTTCGGTGGTCATGTCGACGAGAGGCAACGTTCCAAGTCCAGGCTTCTATGGTGCACACAAGTTTCAGGAACTCCGAGTCGATATGCCATCTCTAGATGAAATCAAGACAATTATTGAATCACGCTTTCCCAAGTTGGGGGAATCTCTCGCATGGGCGATTATACAAATCTGGGCAGATGTTCAGAAACTAGGGGCGATGGCCTCGAGTAGGCCCGTTGGCCTGAGAGAGCTGGAAAAATACTGCTGCCGAGTGGAGACGCTTTTGCCTTCAACACGTAGTTCTATGGGCGTGGAAACTTCTGGTCGAGATGGCCTCCCTTTCTCCACCCTTTTCCCGAACCTCGCCTTTCGAGAGGAACTTTTCCTTCAAGCAAGAGATGTTTTCTTTGGTGCAGGTGCCCTCTCAGCTCCAGCGCAAGCTCACATTGATCGCATCGCCGCCCTTGTAGCTGATCATCTTGGACTAGACCTTGAACGGCGGAGGTGGGTGCTGAGTGATCGAGTTCCTGCTTTCGAAGAGGAGAGAGATGGAAACGGTGATATCGCTGCTGTTGATATTGGTCGTGTACGTCTCTCTGCTCGACCTCCGAGGCCGATGCTTCTCATTACACCAACTCACCCCTTCGTGATGCACAAACCCGCCATAGGCCTTCTTTCTCGAATCTCTACTGCAATATCTCTTTGCGAACCTGTTCTTTTGACCGGTGAAACCGGTACCGGGAAGACTAGTGCTATCACCCACCTTGCTACCTTGCTCCGCCGCCCCTTGGTTTCTCTTAACCTTTCTCATCAAACGGAGTCATCAGATCTTATTGGCGGTTACAAACCTATTAATGCCCGCGTTCCTGCTTCCGAGCTTTATACGAAGTTTTTGGAGCTTTTTGCAACAACTTTTAGTCGCAAGAAAAATGTCAGATTTGAAGAATCCGTGAGCAAAGCAGTCCGAGAAGGGAAATGGAAGAGAGCGGTGGCTCTTTGGAGAGAGTCAGCGCGGCTCGCGAAAGAACGAACTGAGTCAAAATTCAAAGAAGATGAACAGTGAGTATCCAACATCGGTTCAATACTGACACCTTCTCATTGACCCAGGGAATCCTCTCCGATATCCACAGACGTGGATGGGCCGAGAAAACGGAGAAAACTAGATCAAGCTTTGCTTCAGCGATCTGCTGAGGCTTGGGACAAGTTTCGGCATGATGTTGACGAGTTTAATATGCAACATGCTCAAGGACAAGGCATCTCTGCCTTCGACTTCGTGGAGGGCCCTCTCGTTAAAGCGCTCAGATCTGGTGATTGGTGTGTTTACTCGCATCCAGTGCCATTCGGCCTGCCGTTAACCTATTATTAGGATACTTCTCGATGAAATCAACTTGGCAACCCCGGAGACGCTCGAAAGTATTACAGGACTTCTTAGTGGACCAACGGCATCCATCGCCTTGACCGAGAAGGGCTCACTGGAAACAATTCCCCGCCATCCTGATTTTCGTCTCTTCGCTTGCATGAATCCTGCCACAGATGTCGGAAAGAAAGACCTTCCTCCTAATATCAGAGCACGGTTCACCGAAATCGACGTACCCTCTCCGGATGCCGACCGGGAAACTCTGCTAAGCATTATTCACCAATATATCGGTCACTGTGCAGTGGGAGACAAGGCCGCAATCATGAATGTCGCCGACTTCTATACTGCTCTTAAACAGTTGGCGGCGGATCGTCAATTGGTTGACGGATCAAATCACCGCCCTCACTACAGTATGCGGACGCTTTCCCGTGCTCTTACGTTCGCAACCACCATAACTCCCATGTACGGCTTGCGGCGAGCTTTATGGGAAGGTTGCGTAATGGCATTTACCATGGTGCTCGATGGGCCTAGTGCAGATATTGCCATCAGTCTCGTTCAAAACCATATCCTCTGTGGAGTCCGTAATCCTAAATCCTTACTGTCGAGAGATCCCACTCACCCGGCTTCTCACTCTACTGATGAGTTCGTCAAGTTCGGTCCGTTTTACCTGGAAAAAGGCCCGCTTCAAATCGATCCAATGGAGGAGTATATCATGACTCCTTCGGTCGAAAAGAAGCTCGTCGATCTTGCCCGCATTGTCCTTACTCGTCGTTTCCCGGTACTCATTGAAGGTCCAACATCCAGTGGGAAAACTAGTGCGGTGGAGTACCTTGCCCGCCGCACTGGCCACCAATTCATTCGTATCAATAACCACGAACATACCGATATTCAAGAGTATATTGGATCTTATGTCTCTGATCCAGCGACTGGAAAGCTGGTGTTCAAGGACGGTCTCCTTGTCCGTGCTCTCCGTTCTGGCCACTGGATCGTCCTTGACGAACTGAACCTCGCGCCGACGGACGTTCTCGAGGCCTTGAATCGCCTTCTTGATGACAATCGCGAATTGGTCATTTCAGAAACTCATGAAGTCGTTCGGCCCCATCCTCACTTTATGCTGTTCGCCACTCAGAATCCCCCGGGCTTATATGCTGGTCGAAAAGTTTTGTCACGCGCCTTCCGCAATCGCTTTCTTGAAGTTCACTTTCAAGATGTACCACAAGGAGAGCTGGAAACAATTTTGTGTCAGCGATGTCGGATTGCTCCTTCTTACGGGCAAAAGATTGTCCAAGTCTTCCAAGAATTGCAGAAACGTCGACAGACCGGGCGTGTTTTCGAAAGTAAACAGGGCTTTGCCACCCTCCGAGACCTTTTCAGGTGGGCAGGTAGAGATGCTATAGGCTACCAGGAACTTGCGGAAAACGGTTATATGCTTCTTGCAGAACGAGCCCGACGCGTCGAAGACAAACTTGTGGTCAAAGATGTCATGGAAACTGTTATGAAGGTTCGGATTGACGAGAAATCCTTGTATAATCTGCAAGGCCATAATGTCGAAATGTATCTCGGATGCCCCACACCCTCATCTCCGCGTCTCGTTTGGACGCACGCAATGCGACGTTTATTTGTCTTGGTTTCCAGGGCTTTGAGATTCAACGAACCTGTGTTGTTGGTGGGAGAGACGGGTTCTGGCAAGACATCTATTTGCCAGTTGTATGCCGAGGTCGTGTCCAGGAGTCTTCATACAGTGAACTGTCATCAAAATACGGAAACGGCAGACCTGATTGGTGGCTTGCGGCCAGTACGCAATCGTGGAACAGTCTCTTCAGATGTTTATCGTGATGCTTTGTCTCTCTTAGCTCGTGCCGGCATCACCACCGCACCTACGGATCCGCGGGAAGTGCTGGAACAAATCTCATCGCTATTGAAGACGGGCCCTGATGCCTCGTTGGCGACCGCTCTCCGAGAATCACAGAAACACCTTACCTCCGAAGCTCTATTCGAATGGCACGACGGTCCCCTTATCCGAGCTATGCGGAGCGGCGATATCTTCCTGCTCGATGAGATATCCCTAGCGGACGACTCAGTGCTTGAGAGGCTTAACAGCGTACTGGAGCCCGATCGAACAATCGTATTGGCTGAGCAAGGGGGTATAGGTGGAGAGTATCCTGCTGTGCACGCGAACGACTCCTTCAAACTTCTCGCCACGATGAACCCGGGCGGCGACTATGGGAAGAAGGAATTATCGCCTGCTTTGCGAAACCGTTTCACGGAGATATGGGTGCCTCCAGTTGACGATCCATCTGATCTTGAGATGATTATCAACAGTTCATGGGCCCATGACGCATTGAAAGTCTTCACTATGCCCCTTTTGTGCTTCAGTGATTGGCTACGTGAGAGAGTTGGAGACCGCACTATCTGTACGCTTCGAGATATGCTAGTAGGTGACATTACGATGTTTCGCCATACCCCACTCAGCCCCTTGCTAGGCTTGGGTAGTATTCTCGAATGCTGTGTTTTCCCCTGACAGGGAAAATACGATGCCGAATGGTGAGATATTCGTGAGTTGACCAGCTGTTTTGCCATTCCATTGTTCACTCGGAATCCAGCATCATGGAGCCAACATGACCTTTCTGGATGGACTGGGTTCCCTTTCGCAAACGACGTATTCGCAGCACGCCCTACAGCAGATCAAGGACGAGGCGCTTATCAGGTTGCACCAACTTGTCCCATATAACGCGCAGGGCGCCTCCCCTTGCCCCTATGACCCATCCATGTTCGTTCAGTTTGGCCCTTTCGCACTCCCCAAGGGACCAGCGGGTGCTGCAGCCTATCATTTCAATCTTCAAGCACCGACCGCGTGTGAGAATGTCCTGCGGGTGGTTAGAGCTTGTCAAGTTCCAAAACCAATCCTTTTGGAGGGAAGCCCCGGGGTCGGGAAAACGTCTCTCGTCACAGCCTTGGCAAGGATCGCCGGCTACCATCTCTGTCGTATCAACCTTTCAGACCAGACTGATCTAGTAGACTTATTCGGTTCTGACTTGCCTGTGGAGAACGGAGCACCAGGGGAATTTGCCTGGAAGGATGCAGAGTTCCTGCAAGCATTGAAACAGGGCCACTGGGTCCTCCTAGATGAAATGAATTTGGCCCCCCAGGCAGTTCTCGAAGGCCTGAATGCGGTGCTGGATCATCGAGGTACAGTCTACATACCTGAACTGGGGCGCACCTTCGCTCGTCATCCCTCGTTTCGAATATTTTCTGCCCAAAATCCGTTGCACCAGGGTGGTGGCAGGAAAGGCCTTCCAAAATCTTTTCTCGATCGCTTCACCAAGGTCTACGTCGAGGAGCTTACTCCGGATGACATGCTCGTCGTCTGTCGGGAGCAGTTCAAGGAATGCGATGAACGTGTTCTTCGTGCTATGATTGCCTTTAACACTCGCCTAAATCATGAAATTGTCCACAGACGCACATTCAGTCGGGAAGGAAGCCCTTGGGAATTTAACCTTCGCGACATTATTCGTTGGGGCGAACTATTGCAGGCATCCGGCATGACCAACCATCCTCGTCACCTTGCCCGCATTGTCTACTTGAACAGGTTTAGAAATCTGGAAGACCGCGCACACGCCCAGGCCATATTAGATGAAGCGTTCTCAACTACAGACCCGCCGAGCATTCCCAACCCTCGCCCGATTATCTCAAGTTCACATCTTCAGTTTGGTTATTACAGCACGACGAGGCAAAATGGGACTTTACCTCACAGAACGTCAGACGTCCTACAGGCACATCTCACAGCAATTGAAGCCATTGGCGCCTGTCTCTCGAGATCCTGGCTAGTGGTCGTGACAGGCATCCATAACACGGGTAAGACAAATTTGATAAGGACGCTAGCTAATCTTTCAGGCAACCATCTCGATGAAGTCCACATCTCCAAGGCAACCGACACGACAGATATCTTGGGTGGTTTCGAACAAGTAGACGATTTCACACCAATCACGGCAGCTGCTGAAGATGCAATCCAGCTTGCCGAGGCATTTGCACGCTCTGCTTCTGGGGTCACTTCGAAATATTTGCACCGAGCAATCGTACGGCGCGAGCTCGCCTCGAGCAAGAAAACTTCGATGTCAATTTTACAGGCCGTCTCCGGGCTTTTAGCAGAATTGTCTACGATCACCATTGACAGTTCTCTTGATGTGGCTCGGCGAAATTTGGATTCTACAGTTCGTGACCTGGCTCGAATTCAATCTATGAAGGGTCGTTTCGAATGGATCGATGGGCCATTAATTCGAGCTATGAAGAACGGTTACTGGCTTGTTCTCGACGGTGCAAACATGTGCAATCCGTCTGTCCTCGATCGACTCAACTCTCTCTGCGAGCCACGCGGCACATTGGTGCTAACTGAACGAGGCTTCGTCAATGGAGAAGCACAGATACTGATACCGCATCCGAACTTCCGTCTGCTTATGACCGTGGACCCTCAACATGGCGAATTATCCAGGGCAATGCGCAACCGCAGCGTGGAGATTTGCCTGTTAACTTGCTTCACTGAGGAAGATCGGTCCCGTATACTTGCGCACTCTCGTCTCCCCGTCGACTCCACGATGTCAGCCTATGAACGGGCACGCCGAGGTCTTCTCTCAACGTGTTTACCCGATTCCCTCCAACCGTTACCTTCCATTGGTATCGACCACGACTCAACCTTGTCCTCTTTGGTCGCTCATGCACCAATCGCAACCGTTTCCCCTCAACGATCGCGTGCACTTGTTTATTTCGTAATCAGGTCATTTCCTCCTCATCTATACTGGCTTTTCCGGAGGTTCCTGAAGGTCTCATCTCCCAACGGACTCCTGTGCTCAGTGTTCACAGACGATACTTTTAGTGAAGCTTCTAGAACGCTCGCTTCGAGGGTAAAGAGAGTGTCTCACATCACCTCGTGCCGACTGGACAATGTGTTGGTCAGTGTTTATACGATGAGCGGGATATACGTCCGCTCCTCTACATCGATGTACTCAAGTCTTTCTGAATATATAGCCAATGGATGACTTCATGGTTTATCCTCCATGTCCATGTTGTGTAGAGTCAGCTGAGTACCACATCCACCATGGGCTGAAACTCGAAATTTTGCATCTTTTCGCTGCCCTGCTCCTTGACAAGAATGATGATGCTAAGGGGGACCTATCGGGAAGTTTGTCTAACAATGCCCTGGCCAAAGCATCGCCTAATTTGATGGAGGTATTGCAATTGATGCTGGAGGAGATCCGAGAAGTAGCTCAGAAGCTATTTGAGCAGCTACTCTCTGGATTGTGTGGCCCTAAAATGGTGAGGATTTTGACCCCGTTTTTTGGACTGCATCACAGCTTTATCTACAGGACTACTTGACGTCTACAACTCTGCTTCGCATTTCCGGAAAGCTGCGCGAGATTCTCGCCCGGAAGGACCTAGACTACTCCTATGTCCAAGTTCTGTTGAAGCTGATCTTCAAAGCACTCAAAGGACATTCGCCCATCTATCAACGTCTTGCCAATGTCTCTGCTGCTGTCGAGAGTATCATCTCACCGTCGTCCGGTCTCGGATTGGTGGACATGTGGTCGGAATTACGCGTGGTTAGACCAGCAGGAATCACCCCGGCAGACATCAGATTACTGACCAATGCGCCTATGGAGGGTCCAAAAACAGGTTCGTTACAATATTTGGTAGGCTTGCCTCTCCTTGAAATACCTATGCAGTCTCGCGTCAAGACATTTTGAAAATTTTTGCTGTCGCCACTTTGCCAATGCATCTAAAGTCAGACAAAACTGAACGGCTGGCTAACCAAGTCAAAGACGTGAGAAAGCTACACTGTTCTCTTCAACATTCTGACTATCTGTTGCAGTATATATCCAAGATCTCCAAGAAAGACTCAGGACATTATGGATTTTGTAATCCAAACTCCCTTCTCGTTGAGCTGCAGGTTCTCTGCGATCTTTATTCGGGACACAAAGATGTAAGTCAGCTACGCGATGTACATTTATCCGCTACGGATTGAATGCCAATGTGTAGGCGGCTACACAAATACTCCATAAGCTTGTTGGGATAGCCCTTGAAGAGCCCCGCGAAGACCTGCGACGGTTCGCATCCTACCAACATGTGATATGGAACTATGATATGGACCATCAGAGTGCGTCGCGCGTTGATTGCTATTAGTTGTGTATTGCCCAACGGAATTCAGTTTCCCTAGACATTGTCGCTGCGGTACAGACTCAATGGCTTGAAGCGTTATGGCACGAAAGTTTAGGAGTGGTATGTGCTCAGAATCGAAGTCACAATCTTTCATTCCTTAGTTGGCTTCAGGGCATCAGCGGACCAGATATCATCTTCTGCCCAACCCACCTTCTCAGCGCCCTTGAAAAGAGGTACGGCCTCCTGTCTTACGTGGCTACACCCTTCAGACCCCTTTCTTAGTCAATACGTGGGAGTTTCGTTGGCATCACTCGAGGAGCACAAGCACTCAGTTAACCGTCTTATGGAACTAAGCGTGCTGCAATGCTCGGCAAATGCGTCACGACTTATGCAACTTACTGCGCTATTTAATCAAAGCGTTGCTTTGGTGAGTGAAATCGGACGTGCGCACGCACTATAGATTCATGACTCAAAATCCCTTAAGGTCGCCTCTTGTTTTGCGACTTCATTTGACGAAACTACCCTCCGTTACATACGGGTAGGCCTCCCAAGAGACAGCAAACGAGCATCAAAGAATCTAATTGGCCTATTGCAACGGACGAATCACGAACCACTGCTCAAAGCGATTCAACATTTGGATGTTGTACTAAAATACAATGAGGCTTCGCTGGAGACGACGTTAGCCCATCTTGGGCGATGCTGGATCGCGCTGAGCAGAGTCATCCTTGACCTCTACGTTCCAAACGTGCCTATTGATCCTGCCGCAATGATACGCCACTCAACAGTTTATGCTGAGGAGCAAACGAGCTTTCTGAGAGAGCAAATCACATTCCATGTCCAGCTGGAGCTCCGAACGGCAGCCAATAAAACAAACGACGTTATCGCCTACCTCGAATCCAGCGTCAAAGATCTATTAGATACCCCTCACACTTCGATGGATGTTCCGACTCGGGACAACCTGGCGAGCCTACGCACGTATTGGCTGGAGGTGTCACAGTTCATCAACCAAGTGATCCAACATTCCAAAATCGACGACCTGGCATCAGCTCTGGAATCGGGAGATAGTTCTGTCTTGGATCGTGAGGTGGTCGTGCAAGAGTCTATATCAGGCTTTTGTCAGCGCATGGAATCTGCCTACGCTGAATTTGACGACATCTCATGCATCATCCGTTTAGCATTTATGGAACTTCGGCTGGGTCTCCACCTTATGCGCCGGGCTTGTCAGCAACCCTCTTTGCAGAAAAGCGCCACAGAGTTACTGACGAGTCTGGTTGCGTTCCCCTCCATACGCTGTGCACAGCTGCTACAGACCTTTCCTCTCACCAGCGTGGACCTTCCGGCTACTGAACTCATCGTATTAAGGATCGCCGCCGCGGTACATTGTGCCCAACTGCAGTCACCACCAGTGGCCATTAGGGCATCCTATGAACAGGCTTATCGCCTCTGGTCAATCGATCGTGCCTGTGACCAGAAAAGGGAGCGAGAAAGCAACTCTTTGTACCGGACAAATACTATGACGCATGACGGATCAACAGAGGCTGAAGCTGAAGAAAGGGAGTTTTTGGAGTTATTTCCTACTTTTGAGGATGCTCTTCACCCTGCTGAAAGCTCAGGACATGTTGGCGACAAACCAACACATCATATGACACCTGATAAGCGACGTCAACTACTCACTCTTCATATGGATCTGATGGGCAAAGCGGAATATAATCTAGCTAGAAGGAGTCGCACTGCAGGCAAGTTTAATGCGTCACGACAGACCTTCCTACGCTCCTGGATCAGTGCCCATCCGTGCTCGTTACCGGAATTACTTGACGAACAATCACTGCATATCCAGCACTCTCTTCTTCACCGACACTTTACAGAGATATGTAGCACCTCTGGTTCATCTTCGGAGCCCTTCAACTTCTATGCCGATCCAAATCTCCCCGAAGCCAAGAAAGTGTCGGGCGTAATAGAGTCTCTACGCGCCAGGCTTATTTCCATCCTCCGAGACTGGCCAGACCAAATGGTACTTCAACATCTCATTGACCGATGCAATACGATATTGGCATTCAATCTTGCCACTCCTATTGCCAGGCTTTTATCCGCCCTAGAACAATTACTAATGCAGACAGAAGACTGGGAGATGTACGCGAACCGTGACAATAGCCTCAGGGAACATAGACATGCGCTTACCACCCTCATCGTCGAGTGGAGGAGGCTAGAACTATCATACTGGAAGGGTTTGTTGGAATCCCAGAACCAGTCATTCATCGATGATGTGGCCGAGTTTTGGTTCAGTCTATACGAAGTCCTGATACAAGGGCCATTGAATGCTGTGGAGGAATGTACAGTTAGCGACATTGGAAGCCTTGGCGGGTATCTCAAACAACTTCCATCGTTGCTCGACGAATTCATTCGATCAAGCTCACTTGGGCAATTCCAAGTCCGTCTAGATCTACTTCGCAGTTTCCAGGAGACTGTACAATACATAGCACCTCAAGAACCTGAGATTCATCAGGATGCTCTACTTCGAGTCGCTCAAATCATACACTCCACCTGGCGGCACTTTCGTGTTTACGTCCCACAACTTTCTGAGCTGTTGAGGGACCAAAGACGGGCTCTGGAGAAAGATGTCGAGGCATTCATCAAACTAGCTAGTTGGAAGGATGTCAACGTTCAAGCATTGAAGCAAAGTGCTCAAAGGACGCATCGTCAATTGTACAAGATCATCCGCAAGTTCCGCGATGTCTTACGGCAACCCGTCCTGGGTAGAATGAATCCGCCATTCGCTGGAGACGCCGAGGGTCAGTTTCAAGTAGAGCGGACGGTCTTCCCGACCTCCCCTAGCAATCCACCCGTCGATGTTTTCATGGATGTTGCTTCAAGTTCGGCTTCCACGCCTTCTCACCTGGAAAATCTCCAACGAACCTTTCACACGTTCAACACTTTCATAAGCGATAGAATCTATCGATTCCTCTCGAGGTATACTGCCGAGGATGTCGAACATCTTTCTTTGGATATCATCCTGACTGCTAAAAGCCTTGCAAACCATTCCATCCCTCCGGACCTGACGAAAGAAAGAAGAGAAAAATATAAGAAAAATTTACTTCTCCGCAAAAGAAAGGCATGGAGTGATCTTCTCAGAGAGCTCAGACGTGGTGGTTTGGCCCATAATGTAAAACCGGAGATTGCCAGCAAATTGAGAGATGAGTCTTGGGTTCGAGACCAACCTTTGATGCCCGCGAAAAATGGGATGGCATCTGCAGAGAGAGCAGAACATTACTTTGACCGGTTACGCGGTTGTGTCCCTGTTCTCAGACAGGCACTTTTAGATCACCATGCAGACTTGGGAACACGCGACCTTTCTCGAGGCATCTCTGTGGTGGAATCGGGCTACTTTTTGGCACTGGAAGGCAGGTCAAAGTATGCATCCATCTATATCACGACCCTCGGACGAGTCCTAATATGGTTCCTAGGTTGTTTCGAGCACTCTCTGTGTATATGCCACTTCGGGAACAAGTGGATCGCCTTCAGGCGCTTTCAGAATATTCAGAGACGGTCACGATCGACACGTATGACAAAATAGGACTCTTGCATGCTGCCCTGAGTTGCTCCGCTGGTGCATTGGAGGAGCTAGTCGAGGGGATGACAGTTTTCTCTCAGTTAGAGAAGACGATCAGCGATGTCCCCGACCTCATCAGGAGATGTCAAACTCTTGCTACTTCAGCGTGTACGTGGCGAGACCGTGTGTTCAAGGTGCTGCAGTCTTCTCAGGTTATCATGTCTTCCGTGCTGCCGCGAGGTATGTTTTCATACTCTTCATTGTACAACCGAATGCATAGTCATTTCGTTCCTAGATGATTATGATGCCATCGTGGATGCTACAGGATACCTGAGCGCCCTCCGGGGACAACTCGAAGGAATGTCAACAATTTGCCCTCAGCTGACATATATCCTCCAACCCACTTGGGAATGGATCTCTGAACAGATCGGCTTCTCGTTTACCCCATCAACCCAGTCCCCACTCGAGGGAAAGGCTCCCGGTAACATAGACAGCATCATTGACGTGCTCCTCATTACTATCCAGTCCATGCTCCGCCGTTGCTCGGAATCTACTTTGGTCCTTGAGCCGTCATCCGAAACAAAGGAGGCCAAAGACGATTATATTCGACATGGCGTTCAGACGACATCCCTTTTCGCAGATCTCCTCGACCTTGGAAGACTAAAAGGCGAATTGGATAATGTCAGTGCATATCTGTCATTTCTCCCACATGAATCGCGTCAGCGCGCACTCAAGAGAGTGATGCCTTTCCTGGCGCGTTTCTTATCCTTTGTGGGCGAACTCTTGGAAAGCTTAGCAAGATGGACCCGTGCACTTTTCAAGTTGGATTATGTCGTATGCTCCGTCGTACACATGCTCGGAACTCAAGGTTTCTGCATTCCTCCCGAAATGGAAGAGGGTGAAGCCGTGAGTGACGACAAAGGGCATGCAACTGAGCTCGGGGGAACAGGTCTGGGTGAAGGGACTGGAGACGAAAATGTGAGCAAAGAGATCGAGGACGAAAGTCAAGTAGAAGGACTTCGTGGCGAGGATGACGGGGACGGGGAGATGCAAAGAGAAAAAGGGAAAGATGAACAAAACACGATCGAGATGAGCGAAGACTTTGGAGGTGAGATGGAGGACGTGCCCGAAAGCGAAGGAGACGAGAGTGAGGAAACTGAGGGGGAGGAAGAAGGGCCAGATGAACAGTTGGGCAAGTTAGACAAGTCGGATCCAGATACGGTGGATGAAAAGATGTGGGGCGATGAAAAAGGAGACGACGACGGGACAGGTGAAGACGAGCTACAAGACGACAGGTCAAAGGCAGATCAGCAAAAGGACTCGGACGTGGTGGCGAAGGAAAGCAAAGGACGCAAAGAAAAGCGAGATGAAAAGAAAGATGCGGACGAGGGTCGAGGAGATGAAAAGGATTCCGATGAAGAGTCCATTGCAGACGACGAGAATATTCCGGAGGAAGTGGAACCCCCCAATGCCCCTGATGCCCCCATGAATCAGCATATCCCAGACGCCAATACCCTCGATCTCCCCGACGACCTACATCTCGAAGATCAAGATAAACAGGATGGCAATCTCGAAATGGAAGACACCAGCGACGAGGAGCATGTGTCGGATGATCAGATGGCCGAGGATGTCAGCGAGGAACCGGGAAGGGATCGCACTCCCGATGATCATTCAATGTCCAATGAGCACGAGGACATCGAACAGCAACCGCCACGAGCTACTGATGAAAGCAACTTGGACGAGGAAAAAGACAACCCGGAAGAGCAACTCGAGAGCAACGCAGTTGCCCAGCCAGATCTCACTGCTGGTGATGGTAATACTGGGATGGCCGAGAGCGAGCCACAACACAATGACGACGCCCAAACTAGACAGCGAAGTTCTGCTACCACCCAGGTCGAAATGGATGTAGACGGAGCTGAAAATGTAAGAGAGCCCGAGGTCGAAAACCCACAGTACGTCCCTACTGTGATCGTCCATATTAACCAACACGATTTTAACTTGCTCTAGGCCTGGCGATGCTGCTGAAAACAAACCTCACAAACCCCGGCCCGCGCCTCCTTCGACATTAGACGCTCAACCTCAACCTGCAGACCCAAGCTCCACCGCTGAAGGCACACAGCACGGCCCCGCCCACGTTCAACAACCACTTCCTGCTCCAACCTCCACCCCTCTGCGGTCCCTCGGAGATGCGCTCAAAGAAGTACAACATCGCCTAGATGAGATCTTTGGACCAGCGGACCAGCCGCAGCCATTGCCAATTCCCCAGTATGGAGATCCGGAGCAGGTTCAATATGCCCATCAAGAGGACGCGCCAGAAACCGAGGATATGCAGGCACTCGGACCTGCAGGAGATGAACAGGTTGCGAAATTGAAAGAGCTCAAGTTGGCCGATGAAGGGAACACGACGGATACCCATGCAATGGACGTCGACTCGGCTTGGGATAGAAAGAATGAGTTGAAGGAGGCAAAAGATGTTGCAATGGAGAGATTGGAAGCCGAGAAAACAGCGAAAGGCCCTGCTCCTGACGCAGATGCCATTGCACGCACGGAAGAAGATCGTGGTATTGCAAATATCCAATCCCATGGACCTCCTGACCCTTCTGCTCCCAAAGCCGACGAGGAGAAAGAACCGGAATCTGAGGCCTCCACCGAGCTCGTTCTGAATGTCTTGGCAAATCACACCGAAAACCCCACTCCCGCTTCTGCCTCACATCTCTGGACCCTCTATACGACGCTGACGGCACCTCTTTCTTCAGCCCTATGCGAGACCCTGCGCCTCATCTTAGCGCCTACGCTTGCGACACGTTTGAGAGGCGACTTCCGAAGCGGCAAAAGACTCAACATGAGGCGAGTCGTTGCGTGGGTAGCAAGCGAGTACACCAAGGACAGGATCTGGATGCGAAGGGTCAAACCAAGTGGGCGGGAATATCAAGTGCTCCTGGCCGTCGATGACTCTGCGTCGATGCGCAACGGGACCAGCTCGAGTGGCGGCGCAGTCCATCTAGCATACCAAACCGTCGCGTTGGTGGTCCAAGCGCTCGGAAAACTCGAAGTCGGTGAGGTGGGCGTGGCGAGATTTGGACAAGGATGGGAACTCATTCGCGGGTTCGGCGGGGACGCCAGCGGTGCCAAAGACTGGGGATCTTCTCCGATCGAAGGTGGGCGCGTCTTGAATGCGTTCACGTTCTCGCAATCGCGTACCGACGTGGCTGCGTTCCTCGAAGGGTCTTTGTCCGTGCTCGAAGCGGCGCGTGAGGGCGCGAGCGGTACGAGCGGTAAGGAGCTCTGGCAGCTCGAGATCATCATCTCGGATGGTATCTGTCAGGACCACGACAAGTTGAGGAGGCTGTTGAGAAAGGCGAGGGAAATGAGAGTGTTGGTCGTCTTTATCGTCGTCGATGCGCTCAACCAGATGTCATCTTCCACTTTGAATCCCCCTCCATCGGCAGAACATCAGTCTTCTATCTTGACACTCTCCCAGGTTTCCTACAAGCCCTCGCCCACTACAGGCGTCATGGAACTCACAATGGAACGCTACTTGGATTCCTTCCCTTTCGAGTATTATGTCGTGCTCCGAGACGTCGAGGCATTACCAAGGGTCCTGGCAGACACGCTGAGGGAGTTCTTTGAGAGAGTGAATGAGGATTAACGAAGGACAGCTATTGACACGTATCCAGCTACTAGAAATCAAGCGAATGACTATATATACGTGTTGCATGGTCTATTCTCTTACAAAAGAGCGATTCTGCCTCACAAGTCAACATACTTGTTCCAGAAGCCAGCCGTCCCATTGCTTGGCGCCGCCCAGGCCTCGATATCAAGTAGTCGCATGATGAGGTTATACAGTTCGACATTTGCGAACCCGGGAATGATATAGGTGCCATCGACGACCGAGTGCCAAGCAGAGGATTGGATAGACGAGTAAAGCTTGGCACCATGCGAGAAGGGACCATGAGCAACGAATATGGCATTCATGGCAGGTATCTCATTGTCATAGCCATGGTTCTTTGTTGAGCCAATGAGATCAATGCACGAAAACAAAATGAGAAGGCTTACACCAGTGCTCATCCCTTCTTCTCCTTCCAGTTTGTTCGTCAGAGCATAACCGAAAGTTGGTACTACCCATATAGGAGCAATCCGCTCGTTTGCGGAAAAGTGATAGCGTGGTGGCATGGGTGTTGCTTCCTCGAGGTACCCTACGCAAGAGTCATTCAGGGACTTGATCGTGTAGTGCAGCCATACCACCAGCATATGCGTCCGTTGTGTACACTTGGAACTTGCCATTGTATTGTGGCTTGTTGGACGCACGGATGAGTTGCTTGAGGATAAGGCGCTGATCTGTTTCTTCCGTGAAACGAAGTCCGAAAGAAGGCCACCCGTCGTGGTATGTGACATTGCTCCATGCATCGCCTGAATGAGCAGAGGGTCAGTTGTCTCTCCTCGCAAGGAAAGTGAGAGGTAAATACCAAGGATATCATCTTCATCCAGGTAAATCCATTCTACGTGACTGGTATCACCCATGCCATGGTCACTGACAAAGATCACATCTACTATTTGAGAGAGGTTTCGAGCAAGGAGCGAGTTGTGAAGATCTTTTGCGAACATATCCACGTTCGCAAGTGTTTCCTGCGGACATGATGATTGAGAGCACGCAATAGCTATAATCAATGTACTCACGTTCACGTCAGCAGAGAAGGGTCCCGTCGCATGCCCAGCTTGGTCCAACGATGGTTCGTATGCTATCCTTTTATAAATAACCGAGGAGATCTCCATTCAGAAGGCTTACTGAGAATGAGTTCTGGCCTTTTATCTACATCTTCCATGTCCACCCATTCCAGTATTTGGTCCAACTTTTCCTGAAGGGGTACTTTGTCACGAAAAGGAATGTAGTACGTCGAGGAGGCACCCGAGAGCGTCTTTTCTGGTCCAGGCCTATAGCGTCATGCATACAAATGTAATACAACACCATTTATGAGGAAAAACACACCACATTTGGTTCGCGGTGAGAACGCCTGCACGCTCCGCCGTCTCCCACATCTATCTCACGTTCATAAACGAGCCACAGGTGCATGACATCGCCACGTACGGGTTCACCCAACCACCAGCCTGGCACAGACCTAGCCTCGGCGCGGTTGTACCAGAACTCCGACTTTGTTACGGGGTCCCAAAAATTCTATGACATGACACTGTCAATGGTTGTCAGTGGACAATATGCTGAGCATACATTAGCAATGATTCCGTGCGACTCTGCAAACAAGCCAGTCCTGACAAGTTGTCTAGATGATGATAAATGTATGATTGAAGGTGGCGTACATCAGGGCCCAGTGGTTCCTAGACGTCAAGCCATCAGCAATGCGACCTCCTGGATTGAAGAGATTCAGGCTCACGGAAATGTCAACGTCTGTCAGTGAACTCAGTCGTGGCAAGGGGTATCAAAGAATCAACTTACTGGGAAAACGGGCTGCATATATTTGGCTCTCAGTCCTTGTTCGCTTATGTCTAGCAAGTGGGGAGTCAAGCCCCGGTCGAGATAGGTCGCGCTGTCGGGAATGAGGATACGACGGATTGACTGAAAAACCGACTTGCCTGAGTCCATCTATGGAAATGAGAATGACCGTCCTCTTGAACTCGTGGGTCCCGTTAGAAAACCGTACCGCGTCCTTTGCCGGTTGAGTCGGGGTATCCGACGTCCTTGCACCAAAGTATGCAGCTCCACCGACGCAGAGGACAACGACGGCGGAGAGGTAAGCGAGTATCTGATAGGTAAGGTACTTTGGTTGCGCCCTTGGTTGTTGGACGTCCTCGTCGTCGAGCAGGGGCCGTTCTTCGTCGCCGTTGGGAATCATTGGAAAGCAGCGCTCAATGGCCCAAACGAGGAAAGTCCATGACAGAGAAAGTCACGTGGCATTTAGTAAAATGTGGCTGTGCTAATTTTGACTGCCACGTCCAATCTACGGACAGACGCGTATGCACTTCTTCTTATTACTCCCAACGAGCCTCTTCGCAATCATATGCTGGCCATTGGACTACATAAAGACATGGATAATACACATGTTGCTCGACATCTTGGCCACCGGACCAGTGCCGGGACATATCGCGTTTGAAATGGACGGAAACAGAAGGTACGCCAGGAGACAAGGAAAGGAAGGCAAGGAAGGCCATCCGGATGGGTTCAAAAATTTGCTTTGGGTACGTGTCAGGTATAAAGACGAGCCCCGCTCTCATACGCACGCTTCCAGGTCCTCGAGATCTGTCTGCGCCTACGGATACGATGCGTGACCGTGTACGCGTTTGCCATCGACAATTTCAAGCGGCCCAAAGAAGAGGTGGACACGATCATGAAGCTTGCCGAAGAAAAGCTTGTCGAGATAGCGCGGTCGGGGTACGTTCGTTATTCTTTCCTGGCCAGACTCACTTATACTTGGTGACCAAGCGATTTCCTCGATAAACATGGTATACGTTTGAACGTACTAGGAAGAAGGGAACTTTTCCCTCAACGCGTCCAAATGGCAGTAGAAATAGCAGAGAAAAAGACCCGACACAATACCGCGTGCGTTTGCTCCCGTGTTTCCGCAGCTCGTTTTTATAACCACGCCAGCGCAATCCTCAATATCTGTGCACCCTACGCGTCGCAAGATGAGATTACGACGGCCGTACAGAATGTGATTCGAGAGGCAATTGACGCGGGGGATTTCGATGGCAGGTAAGTATGGTTTAAGAGACATCGACCTGGCACCTCTGACTGGGTGGACCGCGTTCAGCAGCATCACGGAAGAGTCCATCGAGGCGCACTTGTCGACGTCCCTTGCGGGTAGCCCCCCGCTTGATGTTTTTGTGCGCACGAGCGGCGTGAGACGGCTGAGTGGATTCTTGACCTGGCAGGTGAGTGTTGAACGCACAACCATTGTGCCCTTTCGTTGACACGCCCTAGTGCTGTGAAGACGCGCAAATACACATGGTGGACGCATACTGGCCCGAGTTTGGTCTGTTCGACTTGGTTCCTATATTGTTGCAGTACCAACGAAAGATGTGGTCCAACAGACATGTTAATTAGTACTGCGTATTACATAATGGTGTTAATGAGCAAGTATGGAGATGCGACGCTCCACCGACCGAGACGACCATGTCCATGCTCGACAAGTTCAAGCGAGGCGCACAACGCGCAGGCGTACAAGCATCCGCCCTTGTCAAAGAAGGCTCCTCCCGCGTCGCCTCGGGTTCTCGCGATTTCGTTCAAGGGTTCTCTCTCCCTGGCGAGGCTGAAAAGGCAGCCAAGATTCTCGCCAGCTTCCTCGGTCAGCCCATTCAGATTCTTCTTCAGATTCGTCTGACCCGCCACTCCATAGCCGATCCCAACCACCCCGAGTCTGCGCTCAACGCCATCCCCAAAGCCGTCCTACAGCATGCACGCGGTGCGTCTTCCTCATCGACACGCTGCCTCAGCTCACCCTTTCCAGGCCTTGCCGTCTTCCAAGTCATCAAGGCCGGATTCATGTTCTCCGGTAAAGCCGGCTCAGGCCTCGTCATTGCCCGCCTCCCTGATGGCTCTTGGTCCGCCCCCTCCTGCATCGCCACGGGTGGTCTTGGCTGGGGCCTCCAAATCGGCGCTGACATCACCGACTTTGTTATCGTCCTCAACTCGGAAGATGCCGTACGCGCGTTCTCCGTCGGCGGAAACTTGACCATCGGGGGCAACGTGTCCGTTGCGGCAGGGCCGATTGGGACGGGTGGGAGCGTACAGGCGAGCTTGGCGCATCCTGCGAGCATGTTTTCGTATTCCAAGAGTAAAGGTCAGCAGAACAGGGGTTGTTGAGATGGTGTGCTGATAACGAGTTAGGTCTCTTTGCCGGTCTCTCACTCGAGGGAACTGCCTTGATCGAACGCAAGGATGCAAATCGCGATTTCTATGGGTCCGCCGTGCCCGCCCGGGATATCCTTGGAGGACGGGTTCCCCCGCCGGAAGTCGCCTCGAGACTTTACGAGATCATCGAAGCGGCCGAGGGTCTAGATGAGACAGGCGTTCCCGACGCTTCATACTACCCGGGCACGATCGGCCAACACATGCCGACCACTGGACACCAGACCGTGTTTGATTCCGAGGGTCACTAGTCGATGTGGGAGCGATAACGGCGTTCATGACGACCATGATAACTCTTTTTTTTCTTTTCTTCTTCTTTTGCTCTCACTCTTTTGTGGTAATTTGGTTTTGATACTATGTACATGGGAATATTCTTGATATCCAGAGTCCATTCCAGGATCAAGCTTGGAGGCATCAAGATCCGTATTCATGGTCCGGATAGTCCAAACGTGTCATCAACTAGTTATTTATGTAAATCATGCTGGCGTTCAGTGCCATGTGTTGTTCATGGTCTGAGTACCCGACGATGCCGTGGTGAATGCATTGTTGGGATCCGACTCCCACGTCACCTGGCCATTGCTGATGCGGATGTATTTGTACTGAATCGCGGTGTCTGCAGGTAGGTTCACGGTTGCTAGCGATGATGGAATAAGTCAAAGGTCCGCAACGGAACAAGGTCGCAACGTACTACTCCAAATGGGGTAGTTGGCAGAGGACAAAAGGAGAGGGTTGGACGTGCCCCAGTTGGTCAACGCGCCGACGGATCCAGTGAGGTATATGCTCTCTGTTACGTCAAGTCAGCATTCATACAAGTTACCGTACAGAGTAGTGATTGGCACGCACCGCCAAGGACGGTGGAAGCATTCACGTTAAACTGTACCGACACGGTCGTGGCACTGCTGGTGTGACACGAAGCAGAGACGGACAATCCCTTGGCGCCCCAGCTGGTCGATGTCTGTCCTGCGCGCGCCGCAAAGGCCGTGACTGCAGACGCGTAGCTCCACGTCAAATCGATAGCACTGAGCGGGGTACCGTTGTTCCTGCTGTATTGCTCCGACAGCGTGCCATCAGAGGGGGTATACTTGGCGGCCGTGGCTATGAATCCATCTGCAAATGCCTTGATGGCACTCGTGAGAAGAGCAAAGGTGGACGAAGATGTGATATAAGTTCCGGTTGTCAGCGAGGTGTTGAACTGGTGGAAAAAACCGAGAGAGGTCGAGGTGACAGTGAGAGAGCCTTGGCGGTTCCAGACGATGAGGGCGTCGTAGAGCTGTTCTGCAACCGCAAACGTGGTCAGATACCATGGCTGAGGTTGCGTCAGAGCTGGCAGTGTAGGGTATGGTCTGAACGCACGTTTCCGCCTTGATAGACGTCTTCAGAGTATCGACCGGTAGCAACGGCATGATTGGCGGGTATACCAGCATTGAGTGTGTAGATGTAGCGGAAAGCATCAATATAGACTTTCAAGTTGGAAAGCGCAATGTCGGAGCAGGGCTGGAAGGTGATAGGGTCACAGCCTGCGTCGACGTCAAAGGTGTGTATGGAAGCAAGGATGGTATTTGCGTCGATGCCAGAACGACCGCCACCGGTGTTGGCGGTCATGAACCCAGGAGAGGGTGTCCAATAAGACTAGGGACCATCAGCATGGTCAGATGGACAAGTGGAGGACATAGTTGCCTGGAGGAAACAGAGGAGATTGTCAGCTTCAGTGGCATAATTGGCGGCCAAGGACGTCTGTCCGATGGCAGTGGCGAGAGCGGCACCCTGACGCAGAGCACGATGTTGCACGGCAGTGGTGAAAAAGGAGGACGAGTCAATTTCTTCCCAGAGGTCAAAGGTGGACTTGTTCCAGTTTCCGGCGAGATAGTTGAGGTCAAGCTCGATGACGGGCCAGAGGGTGTCTGTCGGGTAAGAGGAATTACCATTTGTGATGAACCAGTTGGCGTAGGTGATGATGGCTGTGGAACGGAGTGCCGGGCCGTCGCGCTGAGGGCGGCCCCAAGGACCGGTAAAAGCCGTTTCGTTAATGTTAAACTTGGGTTCTCCGAGACCCCCGGTGAAGACGGTGCCGCTTGGATTGGGCACCTGCTGTATGTGTGCCTCTGCCTGGACAAAGAGGTCGATGAGGGAGGCGAGAGAGGCGTCCTCGCCAAGGGTGTACTGGTCGACGAGTGTCTTGAACACGAGGGATGCGTCGCGAACCCAGGTGTAGAGGTAGTCTGGATTGGAGGTGCTTGGACTGGCGATGACGACGCCAGGCTACGGAGGGGGGATCAGGGGATGTGTGTAGTGATTGTGGTAGACTCACGTATGCACCCGAGGCCATGGCGCCATTGGGACCAATGTTGGCGAGGATGCCCGCTTGGGGTGATTTTGCAGCGGCTATGAGGAGAAGGTCCCAAACACGCATGGCCGGCAAGTTCCGACGGTGCATGTCTTGCAGCGACCATGATGAGGACGATCCACCTGCTCCTCCTACTCCCACTGTTCCTCGTACGTCCTTGTTCTGCTCATCTCCTTCTTTCCTTGTTCCACACTTTCTCCCCCACCTCGGCCGAGGCTGCCTGGCTCTGGGGTTGGGTATGGGGCACCGAATGTTCCCTCTCCATCGTCGACCGATCTCCACCCCTCACCTTCCACTCCCGTCCTGCCTCATTCGGCCCCGAGTTTGACGCCCCCCTCCTCGGTTATGTCATCCCACTCTCCTCTTTCACCGTCCCCTGTTCCTCCACCCGAGCCCGCTCCAACTCGTCCAACCTCGCCTGTCCTTCCCTCTGTCACATCGGCCCTCACCATCCAGATCCAAAGGAACACTGGATCGCACTCGTGCAGCGCGGCGACTGCTCCTTTGCCGAAAAGGAAGGTCTTCCCGCTTTCCTTTTACCACCCCCTTGACCCTCCATCTAGGTCAGAGAAGCGCAGCGTCTTGGCGCGCGGGCCGTCATCGTCGGCGGTCAAGACCCGGATCTTACGGGTTACCCCGATACCCTCGTAAACATGTTCAGTAATGGTCCTCTTCCCCATCTACCCCGCATTCAAGTCCTTCTCACCTCTCTTTCTCAGGCGATGCTTCTGACATCACCACCCCATCCACTTACATCACCTATGCTGATTACAGTGACCTCATGCTCTTGATTGACACTTCCACGACTCGTCACGCCGGTTTGAATACCCTCTCCCTCCTCATCACTGTTCATTACTCTACTTGGGAATGGTACTCGTGCGTGTCCCACCCTTTTCATCCACCATCGCCAACAATGGTCATATAGCCCTATATTAACATTCATCGTCATTCTTATTCTCCCCTCCTGTCTTACTTTTCTCACCCTTCTCATCCATCGTATCCGTGTGGCACGAGCCGCTCAACGAGATCGCGCTCCGGAACATCTCGTCAAAAGTCTCCCTTGCAGAGTCTGGAACGGCTCCGCATGGGAAAAGCACCAGGCGCCTGTTCCCGATCCCTCCCTTATTCCCACCACCCTCGACATTGAAGCAGCCGGCCAGAGCGATCCCGGTCTCTCTAGCTCGCGTCACGAGACCCTTTCAATACCATGGTGCGGCACTCAACTGGAATGTGCGATCTGTCTCTACGAGTTCGTCAAGGGCGATCGCGTGCGCGAATTGCCATGTCACCACATCTTTCATCTCGAAGAAATCGACACCTGGTTGATCAGTCGCAAGAAACTCGTAAGTTTCGTCCGGTCGCAGTACTGCCTATCCATCATTTTCTCTTTCAGTGCCCCGTCTGCAAGGCTGACGTCACTCAACCTTGGCAACCATTCTCCACTCAAAAAGCCTCCAATAACACCGATACACCCGCAACATCACCCACGGAACGCACACCACTTCTTCATGACCAACACGAGGCAAATTTGCCGACCCCATGACCGTTGTATTACTGTATCATAGCGCTAGCGCAGGATGAAAAATGGGACGTGTTTTAGTAGTGTTCACGCGACCTTTTTATCATCTTCGTCTGATGAATCGACCATGTGAAGAACAAAGGCACGTGCATCACCTCATCTCCGCGAACGAGACAATAAGTGGTGGACAAGGTTTTTCATCAGCTCCAAGGTACGAAATGGACGTCTGACATCTTATCCTTGTGTTATTGTTGTCCAGTCACCACACGCCTCGCCGAACCACCTCCGTTTTTGTCTCCGGTAGTTGGCAACCCGTTCTCGCGGCATCCCAACTGGTCCGTCCCTTATTGTTCATACTTCCAATTTGGCGACATTGCCACGCTTCTCCCTCCCTGTAAGTGCACGGCCATTATACTAAACCGATCCTTGTAGATTCCGTCTGCCGTGGGCCGCGCGCATGTAGAGCTTAAATGTCGCCAAGGGTCCCTTGCCCTGAACTTTACCAGTAAACTATCCTCGGCTTACACCTATCCTCGCCGACGAAATGCGGATGATCTATTCACCTTTACCATCATGAATGTTCGGAACTAGACCGGTTTCGGACATCGCCATTGTCCCTTCTGCGCGTACATAGTGTTGTGCTCATATGAACTGACCAACTCTGACTGGAGAGACTCGCCTTTTGACATATCGCATTGATACCCTCTTTGTCTCACTTGTGCTTGCGACCTTGTCTCGCGTCCCCAATAAGCAGCGAAGGGTGGTTTAAACCGTTGTGTCTTTTTTCCTCCAGATACTATCCTCCCATGCATGACATTTACAAAGACCAGTTCTACGCTGCGTGCAACGGTGAGCAGTTCACACTCTACGAGGCCGTTCTCATGGAGCATCGTGTGGTGAATAGTCGGTCAGGACCCGCCCCCGATGGACCTCCATAAGAAACGAGGTGCTTGTCGATATTATCAGACAGGCAGCTGTAGACGTGGCTCAAACTGTCCCTTTGCACACTTTCCTGTCGCGGCCCCAATAGAAAGTCAGTGTTTGAATCTGCCCATCGGTCTGTTTTGGAGCTAATCTAGACTAGCCCCCACGACTGCTTATCCAGCATACCAAGCAGACCAAATGTACAGTGAGTTGTCCGCAGAGCGCGAAACAGGGCAACCTGACCTCGCCAAACAATTAGCTTATCATCCTCTCGGGCAAACCCCTGCCTATCACCCCCTTGGTCTTCAAGCACATCCCGCTTTCCTATGGCAACCATACCTTCCCATCTCCCCTTCGTTTGATCCGTGGTACGGACATGCCTGTCAAGCAGAGACATGCCTAGATTACCCAGACGATAAGAGCGACCCATCCTCTGCCGAATCATCCTCCGCGGCTACAAGCAGAGACTACCAACTCTGCATGCCGCTCGACCCAACCTGGCTGGAAGGGGCTGATTTGGGCATCCGAGCTATCGCCAGTCTGCCTGGCAACGCCGGAGCCAATTCTCGACCAGAATATGCTGGTGGCAATCCCCCGGCGTTCCCCGGCGTCAAATCCGAATATGTGGCTCGACGGGTACCTGCGACGCCGGGGCAGTATCATGGACAGGGCGCCATAGTGGCGCTCTCATCTCCGCCCTCGCTGTCGCGGCAAGATGACCAGAGGAAGAAACCGCTCGCGTACAAGAGTAGGTCTGTTTTTAGTCCACGGATCTTTTTGACAGCATACCATGATTATGTAGCAAAGCCGTGTAAATTCTACGCGAAAAACGGCAAATGTACAAGTGGGGAAAAGTGCACGTTGTAAGTACCGTTTTCGTTTCTTCCTTGACCCGTCCAATACGTATACATCGTGTTATCAGCATTCACGATCCAGGATTCAGAGGCAATGACAGTGTGGAAATATCGCCCATCGAACCGCCGCCTGCGATTGAAGCCAAACTACCGCCAAAGCCACTCAATAAATACGAGGCTTCTCGAGCGAGGGGTTTTTATCCGATAACATGGCGTGTGATCGGGGGCGGTGTGATGATGGGAGGGCAGAGTGAGTGCACACGTGCTCAATCCTGATCAGGTTCTGAGCGACGTCTAGGACAAGCATGTCCCGCGTTCGCTGCAGGCCACTGCAAGCGTGGCGACGATTGTACGATGGCGCACGAGACGGAGGTGGAAACGGACCGTGAGTGCTGTGACATCCTTGGCGAGGATGGTGGTAGTGACAGGATTCACTTAGGCGTTGGTTTTATCGAACCCAAGAGTGACGATGTTCAAGGAGGGCATACGTCGACGACACGACGTACCAAGACTACGGTTCAGAAACGTTCGAGTTCGCAGCGACGCAAGGGTGTCAAGATGACATTCGCGGAGACGCAGCAACGGGAGAAATCACCTTTGACGGTATCTGACCCACCGAAACCAAATAGAGCAGAGTCATCGAAAAAGAAGGCGACGGAGGTGGTGCAGGTCGCTCGGGACGCTCCGATATCGCCTGTACACCGACGAACACAGTCGTTGACCATCGTAGTCAGCTCACCGCCACCGCTGGACACGACACACACCAACGTGGGTTCCTCGTTGCATCTGTCTTGTTTGCACATGCTGACCGGGCTCGTAGTATGCGGCAGAGCTTTAGCGTTTAGCGTTTTAAACGGTTATCATGCATGTTGTCTGTGTAACGCTATGGCACCTTGGTAATGTTTTATTTTTTTTCCTGGGACGAGTCCAGGGTAAGTTACTTATTGGTACTAGATGACCATTTGTACCACTTTGATCTTTTTCGTATAATCCAGGTAGTTTTTTTTTTCCGTTTTGGAGGTGTGGACCATGCGCGACATGAATCGGATTCGATCGAAATCCCCACCACACGGCCACGCCTTGGCCTGTGCTGCGGGGTACAAAAAGGGTGGTCTATGCTGGACTGGCTGTCCTCTTCTGTCCTCTTCTTTCTCCCCTTTTCTCCCTTTCCCCGCTCAGAGAATGAAAAACGAATACGGGCTGTGCCTCGCTCCTCCTCTAGACGCCCACGACGCAGCGGGGAAAGGCGTCACTGCTGGCAGCACCTGTCACGATGGCCCCGGCCTATTGCTTTTCATCACGTTTTGGCACCTTTGCAGCCTCTTTCATCAACCCCTTTTCCCCGTCTTTCATCCCAACACAACCTTGCACACAGGCCTGTCAGAGGACTCATGTCGGTCGCCACTGTCATTCCACGGACGACCAAATGAACTTGAATCTGAAAGTGACGTCCTCGTTGACATCGGCCCACAGTCACTTGCATCGCACCCAACCCACGTTGCGTTGGACGCTCTGGATCCTGAACGCATGACGTCATCTCTGACGCGGCAGGACTTGGTTCTCGGCTGGCTGTGCTCCCGCGTTTTTGGACGTGAGCTTGGGGACGACGCGACGTGCGCATGCGACGTGCCGGTGGTGGCATCGCAGTGGCGCGTCGGTCTACCCAGTCACAGTCGTCCTACCTTTTACCCGAACGGCAACGACCCGTCTGACGCGCGGTTCCGATTGTCCCTCGATCCGGACATCGTGACCACCGCGATGCGCCCACTGGTCGTTTATCGTGACGGTGGCGGTCCGGGTATCATTGTCCATATCAATAGCGGTGACACGGATGACCCTGGCATCGGCTCGAAATGCAACATGGATTGGTATGCCAATAGCAACGAATCAAACGTCGTCGCGACTGCAATTGATTCCGGTCGTCTTTCCCCGCCAGGGTTTCAGAGTCATGCGCTCCTTCCTCCTCCTTGGGGGGAACGACAAGACGTGTTTGCACCACACGAAGCGCATGGCATAGGCGTGATCATCAAGGCGCTCGTGCAGCAAAACGCGGGTGCAGTGCTGTTTCTGAGGGCGATGGTCTGCGTCGTCTCGCTCATATACTTTATACACTCGTTCCTCGTGCTTGAGAGACGTCCCGTTTCTCGTCGGATGCCATTGTACAAATAACCGAGGCTGCTATTTAGTTCCCAGATTGCATTATTATATCTGAACCCTCGCATGTATTAGTACGGTTAGGAACAAGATACCCAGTGTCAGGTAGAGGGACAAGAGGGCGCTACAAGTCCGTTTGGGAGGTCTTCTAGACGTTGTCTACAAATGATCGATATGTTTCGCAACATGCAACTAGGTGCATTTGCAGCAAGTCCATTGTAGCCAGCTACGCTCGCTTGCTTTCATGGTATCCAACAAACCCACCCATACATTACCAAAAATTTAAGGTGAATGGGTCCTCATCGTCAGGTATCATGGTGTCCGCCCATGGGCTTCATCACCAGAGATGCTGTGCTGCCTGATTCTGGCAGTTGGGCATAAGGTCCCGTCTCTGAGGCCGCCTTTTTCTTGGCCATGCGTTTGCGTCTGCAGCAAAAGCGCCAGATGCAGTAGGTAGCCAGGAGCACAACAACGAAAAGACATCCAACAAAGATGTAGGGCCAGTGACTAAGTACTTCTTCCTCGTACTGTGCCTTCTTCTCTGCCGCACTCTCGGGCGAGTGCTGTTGCTGTGAAGCAGGCAAGAGGGCATACGGGGAAGAGCTGATGAGATCCTGACCATTCAGTCGAACCTTGATGAAATCGTTGATGGCCGAAGTCTCGTCGGTGAGGGAGAGGAGTTGGACATACGGCGTGTTCGATTTCGAACCGCCCTTGACGAGATTGCCAAAGTTGATCAGGGTGTAGGTATTCCGTACTGAAGTGGGATGAGCAAGAGGCAGAACAATGAAAAAAAAAAAGACCATACGGAATGCCATGCCAAGAATCATGTCATACTCTCCAAGTAAGCTAAAGGCGGAACTGATGGGTTGGAACTGTTTTCAGGTGAGAGGTAGAACATGTCGCAGTTTGAACGACTCACTGTTCCGAGACAGGCGGGGTTACCATCTGAAAATGAAACACCGAAATCGCTCGAGGATACGTCGAGTGGATGAATGGGATATGCTTGGCCGCCAAAATTGAAGGTGAGGTTGATAAGCTGACCGCAAGGTACGAGCCATGCTTGACTTGATGTCGACCACTCGGCACCCTGTACGCGTCCGTAGATGGCGTCGGACACTGAACGGGGTACCTGAGGCAACGTGAATCCGGAATCAAGAACGGCAACCATTTGACCACTGGGTGCCTTGGGAACGATGGAAGAGTATTGAATTGGCTGACCGTCGGGGCCGATGATGCCGGCATCCTTGTCTGTTAGTATCTGCCAGTGCTGGTCCCGGTCGGTAAGTCTGTACACCTTTTCTACTGGAATCTGTGGTTGACTGGTGATGTTTTCGAATCCGGATACAATGGAGGATATGGAGAATTGACCGGCTATCTGGCTGGCTGGGTCACCGCTACGGCTGAGCATCAACGTGATGTAGTTGTCGGATGAAACTTGCTGGAATATTCGGTTCATGGTACTCTCTCCGGAATCACCGCTGAGCTTCTTGTAAATGGAAGAGCCAGAGTTTGGACCGAGGCCAATGAGGCCGTCATAGCCTTCGGAGTGGATGTTGGTAGAAAAGGAGGAGGTGTTTGAGACGAGAACTGGATTGACGGCATGAGCGGAAATAGAGAGAAAGAAGGTCGGACGAACGGAATGCCTGGTCCTGGACGGAATAGCCGTCAAATTGGAATGGAGCAGTGTAGACGTCGCCTGTGGGGTGGGGGTGAGGAGGTGGGTGAGAGGAGGTGAATGGGACGTACCAGCAGCGTTTCCGACGGCATAAGATAAGGTGAGTGACTTGCCCGTGTCTTGTGCACCAGGAATGGCGCCGGTGACCCACAAATCAGAGCTGGAGAGGGGTGAGAGGAGAGTGAGGGAGGGAAACAAGGACAGGACCTTCCCGTGTCCAACATGACGGATATCTGGCGACCACCGAGGGTGATGTTGGTGTAGTAGAATGAATTTTGAGTGTTTCCGACGGAGAGAACGGTGCCATTGGAAGACTGGCGGGGTCGGTTTGAAAGATAGAAAGGAATGGAACTGGCGAGTGCCGGGACAGCAAATAAAAGGAGTGATAATGAGCGCATGGGAACAAAGTAGACCACCATCAGCCGACGACGACTTGGTTAGTTACTTACTTACTTACTTACAATGACAACAGCTCTACTACAGCCTCATTGTGATCATGTCGTAAATACGACTGGATTGACACATGGTACGCCCCTCGCCCTGTCCTTGTCCTCTCCATGAAGCCCTCCTTGTTCATTCCCCTCAGCGGTCTCCTTTTCTTGCTCACTCCTAGCCATGCCAACCACCTTCAGCTCTCTGGTCGACCTAGTGCTCCCATGGCTGGCACCACCTTGGGTGACTCTCAAAACATGGTATACACGACCAACATCACCTTGAACGATGTCCCGTTCTCTGTCCTGGTCGACACAGGAAGGTATGTGGACACCCATTCGACACTAACCTATAACCTATCTTTGCCACTAGTTCCGATCTCTGGGTCTCCTCCTCTGTCCCAGGCGCCGACCCACAGAATTTTCAGGCAGAGGTGGACTATGCATCCGGCTCGGCTTCAGGTAACTCCGCACCCACTTCCCCTCCTTTGGACGCATTTGAGTCCTCTCTCTTCAGGCAATGTCATGTCAGCGACCCTGACTTTTGCCGGATTTTCTGTCGACTCTCAATTCTTTAGTATGTCTCATTCATCCCGTCCCACCGCGCGCTTATCTCTTCCCAGTCGAAGCCCCGGACGGTAGTGCCGCCTCAGGTGCTGATGGTCTAATTGGACTTGGACCTAGTTCTAGTTCAAACATCCGACAAGAGGGAAATTCAGATGCCGCCAACCCTCCTCTCGACCGGATATTCACGTCAAACTCCTCACTCTCTCCCTTTATTGCCATTCTTCTCCAGCGCTCCGATGATCCAGACGAACGCTATCCGGGTGATCTCGCCGTCGGAGAGGTTTTGACAGATTACAACAACATCCTCAGTCAACCTAAACTCCCCGTTACTCTTACTCCCATCCAAGGCGGCCAACATTGGCAGACTTTCCTCGATGTCAACGGTCTGATTGGCCCAAATGGACAGCGAATCCCGATCAAAACCCAGGTCACAGGCGCACAAACGGAGAATGCAACCATCATTTTCGATACAGGGTTCACGCTCCCTCAGGTTTCCCCGTGAGGACGCGCCGCCACATGTCTGTTCCACCTTCTGATACTGTCCTTGTAGTGATGTAGCCCAGGCACTGTATGGCGATATCCCCGGCGCTGTCCTTACCAACGCTTCCAATCTTGGAGAAGTCTGGACCCTCCCCTGCGATCAACAAGTCAATGCAACCTTCATCTTTGCAGGTGTCGACTTTCCTGTCCATCCCCTCGACTTGAATTCCGACGAATTTCATTTGGACCCCAATGAAAACGGACAAGCCACATGTGTCGGCATGGTGAACGCAATTGCTTCTATGGTATCAACCTTTCTCTGATTCCCCAGCAGTTCCAACCATACTCGTTCGATATCTCAGAGGAAGGTCGAATTGGATTTGACATGATTTTAGGAATGGCATTTCGTGAGTATTTATTTTCTTTCTCTCGCCTGCTATAGGCCTGATCACATGTCTCCAGTACGCAACGCTTACCTGCTAGTCAACTTTGGTAACCTGGTGAATGCAGCCACGCCGTCAACGGACACAGCCTACATCCAGCTCCTTCCAATGACAAATGCGACTCAGGCAGCACAGGACTTTGCACAAGTTCGCGGCGGTAACGGCACTGAAATCAATTCAAGCAACGGGGAAGAGTTTGGCAAATCGAGTGGCTCCCATTCTCGTACTAGCTCCTTTTTGAAGCATGGGCTCATTGGTCTGATCATCGGTGCCGCTGTTCTTCTCGTCCTCCTTTGCGTTGTCGTAGCCTGCTGCTGTCGTCGCCGCCGCAACGTTCAAAATACGCCAGCGCCTGCTGCGTGGGTTACGCCCAGCTACCAGCCGATCAATGCGGCCTCGCCACAGGCTGCATATGACATGCACATGACAACTGGAGCTCCTCCCAGTTACAATCCTGCATACGCAGCCGAATACAGGACGGCATGGGATGCACGCTACTGAGGGACCTCCCCCCTTTTTTTCTCGTAGATCGAGTTTCTCCGTTGATCGTTTTATTTATGTGTTTCCTTTCCTTTCATGGACCCACTGATATCGCTCCTGCTCACTGACTCATGGTGCTCGTTATTACGACGAAATACGCCTAATCGGCGTCTGGAAAATGGACATGAAGCTGGTGATGTCCAGCCTTTCCCTTGACGACTATATGGATATTTTCTTCTCCTACGCACCTGCGTATATACCTTGTTGCGGTAGATAGGCACGATTCGAAAGTGAACAATTCCTGCGCGCATCGTCTTTCATCCTTTCAGGGTTTAGGAGCGGACTTTTTCCTAATGTCCCCAATAAAATAATACGCATCGGTCGACCCTCTTATTGAAAAGTATATAGACCCTATCTCCAAGAGTGAAGCGAGCCTTGGCATCAGCGGCATATTTCTTTTTACCGATGCTGTCAAGACATCGAAACACGCCGAACATGATATGGGCGGTGTTGGACCGCTGAACGGGGATCGCATTCACCAATTGACCCGTAAGTCAGGACTGGATCATGCACCTGTTTGCATGATATCGTCAATCAATATCCCTTTGCCGGCGCAAAGGAGCAAGGCGGGGAAAAAGAGGATCCCATCTGACGAATTCTCCTCCGACACGCGCCAGCAGAGAAGATCGCCGTCAAGGGTCTTCCTTTACCATCCTGTGCCCATGTCTTTCTGTCTAAACGCAAGAGGTTGACAAACGTGTTACGACGCGCGGATCGGTATCCAAAGATTAAAAGATTTTAAAAAAACAGCCCGTACCGACTCTTGCCTATTCTGAACACGCGCGATCCTCGATTGGTGTACTACAATCGTCACGTCCCCGCTTTGCCGACGTCTGCCCTTGGGCCTATCGATCGTATTCGTCGGCGTTCTCTGCACGACCAAGAATGGTAGCGTGGGATATCTTGATCTCACCTGGGTCGGTCCTATAATGTCGACCGACATCACCTCTGATGACAGGGCCGATTGGACCTAATCTGAGGTGAAAGACCACGAGTGTCCTATCGAGATAACACGACACGTGTTTTCGCGGAATGAGCCATCAGACAAGTACAGGGGTTGCGGACGTTGTGGATCAGTGAGTCAGGGGCAATAAACCGGCAGTGATGTGCATGGAGCAAAAACGAGTTGAACGCCAGGCCCTAGGGTCCAACTCTCCGACCAGGACTCGACGCATACATCATCGTACAGCGATGGGGATCCTGCGTGAAT
This sequence comes from Fistulinella staudtii, assembly GCA_038094235.1. Lineage (NCBI taxonomy): Eukaryota > Fungi > Basidiomycota > Agaricomycetes > Boletales > Boletaceae > Fistulinella > Fistulinella staudtii. The sequence continues at coordinate 80,882 of JBBPTS010000005.1, read as the reverse complement.
ACGACCTACTCAATGGACCGTGATGATGACATTGGCGAGTCCATCATATCAACCACAGGGTGTTCCTCGTCTGCATCAGAGTCCTCGCTGCCGCCCCAATGACGCAGTGTAAACACGTCCCCTCCACCTTCTTGCCTCAAAATACTGCATGAATTTCCTTGTTTAGGCATCCCCTCTGTGATTAATGAGGACAACTTACTGATCAAACAAGGATATCGCTTCCTCCTCCTCACCTGCCTCGTCGATATCTTGATGCAACGTTGGGTGTGGGCCCATCAATAATGTTCTCAGGAAATGGCCCGAGTCATGAGGGTTCGATTCCCCTAGCCTTCTGGTCTCGCATGGAGTTTTCGAAAGTCCCGATGCCACGGGCGAAGTGCGTGTTGGGCTGTGCAAAAATACATAGCGTTCGATACCAGACGTGACAATATGAAGAAGCGATGGGTGCATTGCAACGGCATTCACAATGGACCTATGCCCTAAGAACACAAAATGAGATGACGCATGTACACAGGACTGCGTCCGATCATTAAAACCAACCATTTAATCTGAAGAGTGGTGTATCGATTTGGAATGGGATGTACCGCATTGCCCATTGGCCTTCAGAGTAAGCTGAGGCACGTGACAAATAAATTGACATCACATATGAACAGCCGGAGAACTCACCGGAGGCATCAGCCCATTCATGTGACATCCATTCGTCCGCACTAACCTCCTGCCTCAGCCTCAAAAGCGTGTCAAGCTCTGGTATTTTCCAGACGTATCCCCTGAAGTCATCGGACCCTGCTCCGTAGAGAACATCTTCGTTCATACCGGGCCCGCCGAATGTGCCCGACTAATGACGTTAGAATAGCGTGGAAGCGATTCATAGAATTCACCTTCATGGTGCACGAGTTGGAGTATGTTCTTTCGCCATGGTTGACAGGTGACCCATCAGGGTTGTTTTTACCTGTCAAAACGGCCACGGGATGGGGGTCCGAGACAGCGTAAATGGTTGGAAACCAGTGCTATCTTAGAGCTTGGAGAAGCATCATTTCACAATCAAGACAGCACTCACAAGCATTGTCACGGCCAACTTGGTTCCTAAACCAAACGTCCGTCAAGCCCCCGGACACATTGGCAAGTGGCGCAGTGGTAGACTCGCTCACCGTCACGATCAAAAGCAATACTACTGCTTTCGGGATTGCTTAGATAGCCCAAAGATCGTTTCGACAGTTTGGTGTTGAACTTTGAAAATAGTTCAGCCGATGAACGGCAGTAATAATATCCTTTTTGACACTCACATTCTGCACGATTCCTTCATTGGACCTACTAGATAACGGCCCGAATGCCATCCGGCTATCCCGAAGACATACTTGCCCGTGGGAGTCACTAGTGGCGAAAATGTGTTCCATGATAGGATGCGTTTGCACGCCCGTAAACTCTGTCGCATGTTGAACGGTTCCCTGCGCAGAGGACAATCTGCTATCAACACGTGCATCATGCAGGATGATCTTGCCATCTTCACTAGAACGACCGGAACGATCAAAGAATCAGCAAAAATGCAAATTCATGAACTTAGAACGTCATGAGTCATGGGCCTACCCTGCACTGAGGAACACCTCGTCTTGACGAGGATGCGCAGTCACACTCCGCACGCTGTCCTATATGCGTCGTGAGTAGGTTGATAGGCCGATAGAAGCACCATGTGGTTTGACAGAGCTCCACTTACATCATGACGTCGATATACGTTCTGAGCAGGGCAAATTCCTGGACGATGTTGCGTCGGGATTGGAAGTCTTGAGAGGTCAAACCTTAGCACGAGATTATCCGCGCCGCCGCTGAGAATATTGGAAACTAGATAGTAGATCCCAGAAGAGAAGACGAGTTATGCTCGGACCTTATAAGATACTGGTTGGTTGCGGAGAAGTCGAGCGATAACACATTAGCCTACAGGTTGTTATCGCACTGATGAGCGGTGCATTTATCTCCGAGGAAACCAACACTGACAATGGGTCCCGCATAGCTTTGGGTGCATTGTACATCATGCTGGTTAAAGTCCCAAAGGTGGACACGGAAATCTTGGCAGAATTGAAAGCGGCTGAATCACTGACTTGTGGCGATAAGCATCAATGGGAATTTACCATCGCCAGCGCTGGCTAACCACCTCCCGCCATTCCGAGAGAAGGCAAGACTGTTCACGCATGACCTGTGTGCTTCCAATTTCCTGCCAGTTTGAGATCGGTTCAGGCGCCACCGCGAAGCCGACATACGAAATGCATACCTGTAGAACGGAAAGCCATCGGAAAGTACTCTCAACAATATATCCCTCTTTATTCGTTCAATCCCACTCCAGGCCAGGTTGTCCATGCGAAACGAACAGAGTCCATGGTGGTGCATATTGACCTGTACGAAGCGCAGTGCAGCTGGCGGTTGCTCATTGCTCAAGTTGACCGAGTCAGAATCCGAGTGAGGTTTCTTGGAAAAGTTACAATCCTGCATTCATACAAGGTTTCAATGACAACGCGAATGGGGGTTGATGAGTAGATACACTGAATATTAGGACTACATAAAATACGTCTTCAAGATACCTGATCCCTATATACGTGACGTATCTATGTGGAAGAAACATAGTGGATATAAGCCAATCTAAGGTGAATTCTATGCCAAGGAGCCGAGATTGAAAGACGAAAAAAACAAACAAACAAAAGAGCGGATCGTGGGTAACGGAACAGTAGAGAACGAACGCTTCAACAGAGCGGAAGAGACACAACAATGGCATAATGAGACAGTGAGCGAGTTGAGCGAGAAGCTGCATAAGCCGGTCATCGAGTAGCGCGTGCAGCAGCTTCAAATTCCCTGAAGCCTGGAAGTTCAACCTGACATGCATTTTTCTCTCGCGCGTCCCCGTCATCTGTACCATTGGTCTCCTTGCCGCTGGACGGCTCCTTGAGGGACACCGACTTGAGTTTCAAGGGCGGCAACATGATAGGTGGCGAACCCGAGCGAGAGGCAGGAACTGAAACTGACGAGTACGCGCTCGAACTTGGATTCGTATTCGACGAACCGTTTAGTTTCGCGACTTTGGCGGATGGCCATGACGTATTCCGCAATGGTCCTGACCCATTGATAGGAGTCATACCGAACGCGAGGCGAACCGAATGAGCAAGATGGTGTCCATTAGTGGATATCATTCCATTGCTACCGACGCTGTGAGGCGGCGAAGCGGGTCGCGAACTGGGCGGGCTTTGTGTCATGGGTGCTGTGTCAAATGTCGGACGCGAGGGATGTCCACCGTTTTGGAGAGGATGGGTGAAGCTACCAGGACTGCTTCCGCTGCTGCTAGGCCCACTAGACAGTTGCGGTGTTGGCAGTGAATAAATGCTCCTGTCCGCCTGTGCGGCAAGCGACAGCTGACCAGGGTAGGTGTGGACATGGGGCAATGAGGTCACGTCGCCAGAGCTCCTCTTGCGCGCTGCAGGACCAAATACGCCCCTGGATCCTGGCGGGCTCCCAACAAAGCTAGATCCCCTAGAACGCTGACGTTTGTGTCCCTCTATCGGGCTAACAGGTGCGTCGTTTTGAGGATGCGGGCGTGTGGACGGCAGTAATATAGGTGACGGGACACGCGACGGATTTGTTGAATGCAAGTTGAGCGTGCGAAGCGGCCCAAGGAACGGACTCGTGGAAGGTGTGAATGAGAACTCTGGCTTAAATGCCGATACCCCTTGCGGTGAAATGTCGGCAGAAGTGCCATGAGCCGGATATGATGCACGGGGACGCGTAAATGGCGGATGTGACGAGTGCTTCGAGGCATGATGGGGCGGGACCGAATCCGAGTCAGAGCTGAGAGGCGAGGGCGAATCTTCGTGGGTGGCGATGGGACGGTATGCCGGCGGATGTGACGAATGTAATGGGTGGAGGGGTGTGCCAGAGCCAAAGGATGTTGTCCGGCTATTCGCTGGTTCAGGGAGGGTGGAAGAACGAGATGAATCCAATATAGGGCGGACGTCCTGCACCATCGGGGTCATTTGCCAGGCAGGTCCACTCATTCTCCTCTTTACCGGATTTCTGCCCAGGTCTTCTTCCGGAGGCCAGTCTCTCGGACCCACGCAGCCAAGGTCAGTGCTCGCGCCTTTGAGAGAGACGCCAGTGTGAAATGGTGTAGAAACGGGACTCGTTGTGGCACTTTTGCTGGAGCGACCGCGAAAGTAGATAGCTTCCACGCTACGGGCCTCATACTCGGCGCGACGGAGGGCCTCTGCATGGCGAGCCTCATATTCGGCACGTCTTAGTGCTTCTTCGCGCTCGAGGGCATAAAGCTCATCCATGGCGACGCTGGACAACGTGGAAAATGCAGAGGGATTAGGGGCGGGCAGATGTGACTGGGATCGCCGAGGGTGATGAGATGCCTCATATGAGCCGAGGGAGGTGGGTCGGGCATATGATCCCGCCTGGAAGAGATAAAGTGATTAGTAAAGTTATGTAAGTTGTGGGGAGCCGACCATGGGGAGTTTGGCAGCTGACTCAGCCGGGGGGGACGCGTACCTCATCGTCGCTGTTCGCTCGACTTCGGGCCTTCTTCTTCACCCTGATGGTCGAAGCTTCCTGTGTGCGACCATCGGGTCGGGCGAAGGAATGGAGACTGATGCCAGGCTCAAGGTCATCAGGGATACTGCTGTCGGCCTTGGTCTTTGGTTTGCCTTTCGTGGCATGGGGAGGGACGCTGGCGGCACAGTGGTCGTTGTTATGTATTCGGGAATGTCGTGTCAGTTCGTCCGAACGGGAGAAACGTTTCTCGCAGGACGGGTAGTTGCAGGCAAAGGGCTTTTCACCAGTGTGGGTCCGAATGTGACGAGTCTAAAGACAAATGATCGGCGATTAGAGCATGGTGGGGGGTAGATGAAAAAAGGCGCAGACCTGGTGTTCGAGTCTGCTAAAAGCGCGACCGCAAAGAGGATATGGGCATTTGTAGGGACGAGGCGTGGCCTTGTCCTGCATCGTGGCAGGAGACGAGGCGGCGTCCATGGGGATGCGAGCTGGGAAAGTAGGAGAGAAGGGGATCGAGGGAAACTGGAGGGGAGGGATATAAGTACACATGGGGAAGGCACCGCGAGGGAAGGGAGGACACACGGTGATGTAAGGGGGAGGTGAAAAATGCGATATGTTCTGTAGGCGATGACTTGAAGAATTTATCACGGGAGAGCGAGTATCCGACCAGTTGTGGAAAGAGAATCGAAGGCGAGAGGAAGGCAGGGTGTGTGATATTACGGCGTGCTTGCTAGTATGAGATAGGGATCTATAGACGTCAAGGGATGAGCGGAGAGTTGGGGAGAAGCAGCGAAAGTTGTGAAGAATAAGTCCGGGGTAGGGCCGGACTCAGTTAATTGAGGCGAACTTCGGGAGGAGGGGAAAAGAAAGGGGACAAGTTGTGGAACACGTTGCGTTGGGAAGCCGTGACAGGGATGTCGTAAAAGGGATAGCGAAGCTGTGCGCAGGCTGAACGACACCCTCGGGGACCTGCAAAACGTGGATGAGGCGGGGCGGATACACAAACGTGGGGAACACGAAAAAGGAGAGCCCGAGCGCACCGCAGCGAGTACTGACCTCGAATCACTATAAATTTTTTTCGCGTGGGTGGCCTGATAGGCTGTGTGAGGAGATGTTGGTCGTCAGGCTGGCTGAGCGCGACGGCGGGGGGCGGGGAGAAGAGGCGGAGCGTGTTTGTCCTCACCGCTGGGGTGCGCAATGGCGATAGTTTCAGGGAGACGGCCGTCTTTTCTTTCTGCATTCTCCACGGCTCCGTGCCCGTATCGGTCCGAGATTGGGAATTACCGAAGTACTTGAAAATAATATATATATTTTTTAAATTACATAATCTATTTCCACTTCCCCCCCCCTAATGACAGAAAAGATACCCCGCATTACAAGAGTGCCTTATCTGAGTGTTATCTAGATTACCCCAGCCTAGAACCTGTCAGTGCTCCGTGGCGTTGTCGCTTGCATTGTGTCCGACAATCCATGCTGTCATTGGTACCATGCGTGCTTTCGCGCCAACATGGTACTAACACAGGACGACACACATGACGACACGCGCACGTTCTTTGAGCAACGACGGCGTGACATGGTCGACTTTTTCCTTCTAACCGACTCTTTAAACGCCCAGGGAGACAAAACAGACGTAACCACCTGAGACAGGTTTCCTGTCTGATTCGAGCGAGTCCCTGGGGACGTGCGTGGTGATAATCATGCGGAGGGCAGACTGATATGTAGGGGCATCTGATACGGTTGATAGGACGAATGCGCACCCCGGAATGGTCAACGTTTCACGGCGCGGTGGAGCTTGTCCGCCGCAATTAGTCGATGCCAGGGCCTGGCCCTGGGGTCGTCCCTCTTCCGAATGCTTCCCTATTCAATCCGCCTCGTTGCCAACCGTGGTGCTTCCTCTGTCCGACCCGCCCGACTGGCAGAGACTCGGCCGCACTTGTCGCGCTGATCTGTCGAGACGCGACAGTGCCACCAAGATGATCATCATCACGTCGTCCTGGTGCGCGGTCCACGGCGAAATTCGGAACTGAAATGGCTCGCGGCTCCATCATCATTGGTCTGCGACCGAAACGCACGCGCACCGTCTCTGAGGATTTTAGACTGCATGCTATCCCATCATGCAGCGACCCTGCATCCCCCCACCTCAAAACCGACAATATATATAAATGTGCTTATCTGGTTGGACATTATTAGCCACGGAATCAATGGCAGTCCGCACGACGGCCCCACAGACGCTTTCGTACAGCATCGCTGTACTGCAATGTCGTACTCGACAAGATCCGCGGAGTGTACCCGGTGGCAAAATCAAATGTCGAATGGCTCATCTGCTGTACTACCTCCGCCAGCCGGTGACGATGCTCGTCTTCCATGCCACAATGATGGACCTCAGTTGGACACATGTACGCACGACTCTTCATACATGGTCCCGTCTTTAACATCACCCCAAGAATGGCGTATTCCAAATGGGCTACCACTCCCCAGGAACAATGAACCCACCCCCTTTGGAAGGTGTAACCCCCGAGGGAATTGCCCATCTATACCCAATCCGATAGCCTCAGAGACAGTAGCTCAATCACCTGACCAGCGCCCCCTTGGTCGGGCCAGTCCCGCATGTCATCCGCTCCGGCGTCCCTGGCCCCATCGTTCATCACCGACACGAACGGACGTTGGCCTTGTCAAGTTGCCCTGTGGCATCGCCGTCATCGAGGTGGGGCATGTCATGTGTCAATGGAGCCTGCTGGGATTGGTCAAAATGAATGGAAGAGAATCCCGCTCGTTCCGCGTCCATCCACGTTTGCTCGGCTCACATCTACCCTGAGCAATAAAACAAGGCATCAAGCATTAACCATTCTTCCATCGTTCATTTATGCACAGCACATGTACACCTGATAATCAATCTTCTGCCATGCGCGGACGCAACGTTGCCTTTCTCCATGCGAACAAACCCCACCGGCTGGCATACACGATTGTATGGCGCTACGCGCATATCGGTAACGTACACTGCTCCTCGAAGCGGTTCGAGGGCTTCTCAAGTTTCAGAGTTAAGGTTCGACGATTTGTTTTTACGAGTCATCCTCCCAGCTTATCTCCCAGCCGAGTCCCTGTCTCATCTACCCAGTGGTAGAAAACAAAATACTATTGGTGCTCGGAAATGAACGTTCGGGTGATGGTTTCTCATTCCAACTCTCAGCGCACTGTCTGCTTGCGATAAACTGCGAGGCCAGCCATGAGATCACGGGCAGGAAATCAATGTACAAGTCAATGCACACCGACATGACGTGACAACAAATACCGAAATAAGATAGCGGAATGAATAACAAGGCACACATCTCGGAATGAACACAAGTGCTGTGCAGATAGTTGCGCTTGTGCAAGATGCATTCAGCGTCGTCTTGTTCGTGTCGTCTGGAATTTTGATGTCTCCCTGCGTAAACGTCTGCAGGTCATCAAATTCAGTCGTCTGAGAAATCCCAAAAATGTTTTGTGAAGAATTTCCCACCTGCTGGCCCTTTCCTTCTCAATCTCTCTTCTCTCCACTTCCTCAGCGCTCAGCACCTCGAACCGTGTTCTGAACTCCTCGGCCTCCGACCATTCCCTCCACACGCTCTTCAGGGTTTTTGGACCCCTCCCGTCTTTTGGTGTGCGTCCCCACCCTCCAAGACCTGTCTTGTCTTTCATCACCATAGCACTGCCACCGACGGAAGTTCCTGTGGGCCCCTCCGTTGTAGACGATGTTGGCTCGCGTTCCCCTGCTATGACACCCCACTCGATGGCGTCTTTTTTATGTTTCACGAGTTCCTCGTGCACTGCATGCGCAATGAGCGGAACTGCTTCCCCAGATAACCCAAGTTCAGCGCAGAGTCGCTGAGAAAACGCCTCTGGCGTTAGGGGCGAGAGAAGATCCCACTCAATATGGTCGAGCAAATGGTACGTAGCTATTTGTACGTCAATCTGTGTTCATGTACCACGGGGCTTGGTCAGTCGTCGTCTTATTGTGTGCATGTTTGATTAGGGTGCAGAAATGCAGTGGAAAGATGGATACAGCAAGGACGATAGAAGACTCACACTGAGTATGACTCTGCACTCGGGAATTTCTTCGACCATATCACCGGCCTTTTCCGCATGTCGGTGAATAGAATCGTCGACACCAAGATCCAATGAAGCAACACCCTCGTGCTCTTCGAGCTGTGCCCTAATTTGATTAGCGACCGTCTCGACCCAAGGGACGATCGGTAAATCAAGGTCTGTGCAAAAAATCTTTGCAAATGTTTCGGGTTTAATCAGCGTTTCATAGAGATTCCAGACAAAACAGTCTCGAATTCTGTGTGTCTCAGTCTCGAACTCGACACGGATCGGAACGAGAGAGGTACGTTTCAGAGAATGGGTTTCGAGGGTGTCAATAGATCTGTGCATCCCATCATATTAAAAGTCAATAATCAGTAAGCTGCAGGAATGGACGTGGAGACATCATAGTTTCCATTGAAGAGAAGACTCGGGAGAAGACTCACGGATATTCATGTGCAGTGGGACCCACAGGCTTGGGTTTAATGAATCGGGACGGAGGAATCATGCCTAGATAGCTCTGTTCTAGTTCTGCCTTTTCTGGCTGTGCTGGTTTTAGTTGTTGCACCGACTGAAGCTGCATCGGTTGAGCCTGAGGCGTCGACAGCCCGCTCCCGGAATGGAAGACAGACATGCCAGTCCCCATGCGTGATCTGGAATACCGTAAGGCTGTCCGAGTGCCACCACTTGCGACAAAGTCGGAGTCGTCCGAGTCGATCGCACCAGCGTCGGGGAACTCATCCCCTGACCCTGGTTCAGCATAGTTGACCATGGCCCCGCGACGGGTGGATGTACGGGCTGTAGTAGAGGACACGTTTAGGATAGGTTGCATGAGCAAGGATATCCCCGTGCGGAGACGGGAGGGATAGGTAGAATGCAACCCTTGTGTCGTCACTAGGAGGGGATGCGGGGGTGGATTAGGCAGAGGTGGGGGCGGGGCGGGCACCGCGGGCACAGGTGGTGGGGGCGGCGGCTGGTAGACCGCGGGGACGTAGGTTGTAGGTGCAGGGGTCGCGGGTGCAGCCTTTGCTGCGCGAGGGCGGGAACGCGTCCCCGTCTTGGGCGTCGTCGTCGTGGTCGACCATGTGTGCACATTTTTAAGATACGCTAAGGGCGGGTCAGTACCAGGAAGACGAGCCTCATCTTGGGATGTACCAACCCTTGGATGGCGCAGCCTGCGCGCCCGGAGCAAGGTATGGTTGGAACTGGCTTGTGGCGGCATTGGACAGCTGGGTAATCGTCTGCCTAAGTTGGGCGTCAGTCAAACTGGTCATGTTTGTCGTCGGGTACGACGTCGACGCTTGCGAGGGGGTGTCGGCCATCGTTGTGGACAGCGTCGGGCAGCTCGTTGGGAGAGCGAAAGACGCGTGTTAGGTAATCACCCTCCCGCCCTGAACGCGTCAACTTCTCGCGCCTGTCGGACCGACTCCAACAATTCGTATACTCAACGTCGTCGCCAACGGTGAACTCAACTTAGTCCAGGATGCTCTCGACACTCTTTAGGAAGCAGACAGTATCTTTGGCACAGCCATGTTTAAGGCGCTACTCGGCATCCCCTGGGCCAAACGAAGCATTGATCCAAGTATTGATACGATGCACGTCTCGTCGTCAAATTATCGGCAAAAATGCTAATAACCGCTTCAGATATGGAGGACGAAAAAGTATCTGCATCGTCTAATTCGTACAAGGTACGGGCCTATTCGAAAGCCATCAATGCCATTGCACAGTTACCCGAACAAGTTCGGTCTGTTGAACAAGTCAACCATGCAAGTCCATATTTACATTTATCGTTTTTACTCTCATTTCATGAAATCCTCCAGCTCGATGGGATAGGCGCGCGTATTGCGAAGCGCATCGATGCCCATCTCTCTGGAACACCCTATGTCCGTGGGTGACTTACCCTCTAGTTTATTATGCGACAACTTCACATACCTATGGTCTAATAGGAACCGCCCACGTCATCCGGGTCAAGTAAAACTAAGAACTCCAATTCAACGCAAGCCACAAAGCCCAAGCCTCGGAAGACCCTCGGCGTGCTACATAGAGAGCAAGTGGTAGCCTTATTTTCAAGTATCAGTGGTATAGGGTACGGAGACCCGTATCTGTACATGCTTACTGTTCATTCCTCCGACGTAGCCCATCCAAGGCCAACGTGCTCTATGACGCAGGTTGCCGATCCCTTGGAGACCTCAAACTGCCCAAATTCCTTGAACTGCTTAGCCGTTCTCAACGGGTCAATGTGCAATACATGATTGGCCTTGATAGTATGGATCATGAACAAGCCTCGACGGTTTGTGTACGTATCACGTACTCTGGCGTTTACTCCGCTAGCTCCTCAACCTGCATTCGCGACAGGACTTTGTGACACAAAACATCTCATCCAAATATACTGTTTTACTTAGTGGTGACTTGTGAGTATGATAATCCTTGCGTTCGGAGACCATGTTCACAATTGTTTTAGCCGCCGAGGCATAGCCCGTGCGCAAGATATCACCTTTTTGGTGCTTCATTCCCAACCTACGGGCATATTTCCACCTGGAGGTTCTCCGAGCTTCGATGCTACTATAAAACACAAGTCCAAATACGAAATTGTGCCCTCGCCCTTTGCAAGCCTTTCCGAAACTAAGGTCAAGTCTAAGGGTTTACCAGATACCACAGCATTCTCGACAGAGATCATCTCGCCGCTCGAGTGTCGAGGACTCATTGCTACTACTATGTCTGTTGGTGCTCAGAGGTGGACTGGAATCATCCGAATCCCTGAACGTGCCGAAAGTGGCGATGAAGGAAATGGGTGGGAGACAAGGGCAGAAAGGATTGAAGCTATACAGAAGCGTGAAGGACGGTTTTTCAGCGCCGGAATCTAGTAAGCTTCAGCCGTAGATGCTTCGTGCGCGGCGCAACTCAAATATGGGATTTAGCTACGTCCCGCGGCAGTGTGCAGGTGCAGCTTCGATAGCATTGACAGGTGACGATCAATTCAATCTCACCGTACGAAAGGCTGCGTCTCGACTTGGTTATCGTCTAAACGAATATGGACTCTGGCGATGGCGGGAAGCGGACGCGACAGCATCGGCCGATAATATCGGTTTCGAGAAACAAAAAAGCATTGAACAGCACGGCGGGTATTGGGAAGTAATCGCTGGTGAGAGAGAAGAGGATATTCTGGAGGCGGTTGGGATGGAGTGGGTGGCGCCGGAAAGGAGAAATTTTGCGAACCTAGTCGGGAGGAGGACACAGAAGCCTACAGATGAGTGAACCACACGAATCGGTTTGTTTCGCTCCCGGGGGAATTCGACTGCACTAACTGTAGGGTAATATCTCTAGCTAGTACCATATGCTCCTTGTTCTATGGGCGGGGAGGATCTCTACCGTCTGGAACCCATCTATTCTATCTCCCCCCTCCTCTATTCTCTTGGCTAAATCCCAAAGATAAAAATCAATCAACACGCTATTCACCCCCGATGACAAGTTGTTCCCGGCCTCGCCGCGCAGCCTGAACATCTGGTCCCTGATACGCTCAACACTCACGATGCTCGCTGCCCTTATGCTGAGCTCTTCAAAGGATCCGAGTGGAACATCCTCTCCATTGCGCAGCTTTTCTTGCAGTGAGTGCGGATAGATAAGAATGCCAAGATGGTGGAGGATCTGGGGCACACGGTAGTCGGCAAACATGGTAAGGGCGGATATGCACGTGCCGGGGGGGTGGGGGAAGAGGGGGTGTGGGGCGGAAGGGTCGACAGGAAAGAAGGCTGCCCACGTCTCGGCGACAAGGATCTGTGCGCGCTTCCAAAAGAAGACTGTAGGAGGTGGAGTGAGAAGAAGCAAGTCGAAAGGAGCCAAATACACACCCCGACGACCGCCGATGGACTGCTCGTCTCTAAAGGAAGGAAAAGCGTCAGTGATGGCGTGGACGAGATCGAGCGCAGTGCCTCTGCCGCGTCGCGCTCTCTGAAAGGCGTGTAAGAATCCCGCGTAGGATCCACCATAATCCTGTGTGCATAATGAACCAACGATGCCGATCAATCTCGGAACGAGCGGATGACGTACGTTGCAAAGGATACTGCCGACTTGGCGCATAATCCCAATCCGCTCCTTGAGCAATGGTATGTGCTCCTTCGACTCCGGTGCGGCCCGGAAGACGTGCGCGACGAGGGCGTCAGGACAGAGCACCTCTGACGAATAAAATGCTGGGTCTGTGATGGGTATGTTTTCCTCCAGCGCTACACACTGTCATCACTCCCCGTGATCTCCCGGTCTGTCAGGATAACGTACCTCGATTCAACGCGGCAACGAGGCTCCAGTAGCCCGTATGCACCGTCCGTCTCTCCGTCTCCCAGCCCGTCCGCCACTCCACTCCATACCGCTCTCCCTCACCCCTTTCCGACCAGAAGCTAAAGTTGAGCGATCCGATGAGGAAAAGCCAGTTGAGACATTCTTTAGTCACTGGGTTTGAGATCGAGTAAGGTTCTGGGGGACATATGTGTAGCGGATGTGTCCGCCATGTCCGCGGCGTATAGGACTCCACCAACATCCTAAGCGAAATCTGAAGGCATATCGGCCATCGATCCACGAGACTAAAAAAAAAAAAGTAGATACACACATACTCGGCCGCTTTCTTGATCCCATCCTCGCTGATGTGGACGATGTTCGTTTCCTAGTCTAACGTTGAGAACACGGCAAACCACGAAAGGACTGCATACAGCAAGTGCATATTCGCAAGCGGGGACAACTGGATTGACGACCCTCGCTGGGGTCAATAGCGTCGGCGTCACCATCAGTTCGTCATACAAAGACTGCTTGCATGCGAGATGGTCGACAGGGCTTGCCACGGACAGCATTTTGGGTCTGGGAGATGCTGAGAGTGTGGCCTGGATTTTTTTATTTACGTCATAAAGAATCCAAGAAACGCCGTTCCGTGTCGGTGCGGTACCAAGTCCGACCCCCCCGGTTGGACTCGGACTGGTACTACAGCTCATTCAAACCGTAACAGGGTGGAGAGGAAGACTCGGAAGAGAAAATTGAAATGAAAGCTCAAACTCCGCAACCCAGGATCGAGGTTTGAATCAGCCTGGGAGCCTGCCAGGTCCAGCTCCAGAATGTCCCGACCATACTCAATCGTGAGGCGATGAAGAAAAGGGACAGCGTTTCGTTTCAATCATATCAGTTGCTCTGGCAATGTCGAGAGACCTACTCCAAGTGCTTAAATTAGAAGGTTTAGCGCTTAGCCTTTATTAGCGTCAAGCCAAGATCTTAGATCCCAAGTTACGAGACGAAGCGACCACAGACCACCTTCAACGTGGTAGGACAACAAAACTATTGGAATGACTGGGGTACAAATGTCCGTCTGCTCAACCCTATTTGCTCGACTGCGAGCCTCGCCGCAATGGAATGGTCTGCTGCCCGCGAAGCACTTGCGTCCCTTGTTCCTTGACGTCGGGCTGACCAAGCACCTGATCGTGTCAACGCATCAGACCCTTCCTCGACAACACGAAGACCGCCCAACTTACTGTACCACGGATCAACTTGACAGCGCCCCGAAACGGGATGCGTCAGCATTCGGAATTAACTTGAGCAAAACAATTTACCCTGGCATAACCTGACGTCTCGCCAATGCAAGTTAGTCAAAGAATCTCCAGCAGGCACACGAAGATAAACCAACCATACACTTGCTCCTTGAACGTCGGGCTGCGCGGTGGCAATTGTACGACGTTGAGCTCGGGGTCATCTTGGCTGGCCTCAGACAGCTTCTTGATCTGGTCCGCAGGCACGTCGTACCCCTTTCCTGGAGATGCAGAGGCTAGTGGAAACTGTATCATTCGAGCACCAAACACGTGCGTAGTATCTAGCATACCTTCACGTCGTTCAGGGGAAGTACCAGTGTCAGTTGCGTTCGACGGACCCGCCGCAGAAGTCTGCGATGTTTGGATGTGTTCTTCCATTTCAGTGGGCGGTGCAACGTCGCGAGAGTCAGTTTGCGCGGGTGTCTGTTCGTTGGCCATGACGGTTTATTCAACATCAACTTCGATAGCAGTGGAGAAATATATACTAAATACCCACGTGATATGACATCACCCATTGGACACCGGACGTGCGTAAGGTATCGCCAACATTATGTGCGCAAATGATCAAAACTATTCTGTAAGTTACTGCATGCAAGCGTCCCAAAAACGACAAGCCTAATGTCCTGACATACTGCTGTGATAAGCATTATAAAAGCTGAGAATCCATTTGTCATCGCGTCACCAACAAAACAGTCGTATGGTGTCATCTCATCTAGTATGTGTACGGAAGCACTGGCGCTGTGTCAAGTTCATCGGAAGAAGATATGGATAGCGGGCCGTATGATCCAGAACCTGTATCGTCGTCGAACCAGCGGTCAGTGGCCAACCGAATGGGTACAACCAATCGGAGCTCCTTGAAGGGCGACTTTGATTGACAAGGAGGTGTTACCGTTAATACTAGATAATCCTATAAATTGGTTTCAGCAAACTGTGATCGCCTGCGGACCGGACGGACACACCCGTATAGAGAATCCGCTAGCTTTGAATCCCCCGGCTTGGACCTCGTCGCTAATGAAAATATCCCCAGAAAAAGCTGCCCATTCAGTCCCAATTCCCTTCACAATACATCAGATCCACATTTCGAATGCTCCCGGTTTAAACACGCACGGTATTTCTGAATGCACCCTCGCCGATGCAGTCTACACGCCAAATATCCGCTTTCGTACCGAGAATGATGGCGTTACTAGAACCATATCAGAATGGCGAGTCAATGTCACTCCAAGACTTACCGAACGTCCACCGTTGCCTGTCGCATAAGCTGAATCCGTGTGGCCTGTCTCTTTGGAGCGACCAGACCAGGTACAGGAGCGAGCGACGAGAATGTGAGTAAAGAGTTAGACTCCGAATGGAACGACAAATGAAACGGGATGGGTTGGCGAATGTAAAATGTTCGCGCTGCGGGAATATAGAACTAGACGAGGATGTCATAACTGGTTGATGAGACAGGCTGATGCACAAACCTTGGCTACCACGTCTTGCATGCCTGGCCGGTTGGCCATAATGACCGAAGAAAATAACTTCCACTGAGGTGTTTCTGTAAAGCCTTTACTCGAAGCAGCCGTTGCTAGAGGGACAGGTATTGGTACAGATGGGCGAGTACGAGGAAGGTATGAGAATGGCGTAGAGGCAGTCCTGCGTGAACAAGTAAAGGACCTGATGGTGGGTACGCAATCCTACCCACATACCAATCATCCTTGCGGAATATGGCAGATTTGACTATATTGGAAACATCATGCGGCCTGACCACAGCCACGCGCAGGCTATAGCCGACATGTGCCCGGAATCCCGGAAGGCCTGAAAGGTGAGCTTCAAAGCTTGGCGGCAAACTCTAGCATGACATGTGAAGGGTGGGGTTCACTGTAAAACCTACTCGCCCACGTACATATGTCTTGTCACCGTCGGAATAAGCTGTGGGAAGCGGAAAGCTAAACCGCAAGGCACTGGGACATGGTGTGTCTTGAATCCTATTTTTGATCCAGAGTATGCTCTTGCTCGAAAACAGTGTCTGGGTAGATGCACCACCCTCCGCTATCTCCTCGAGCCTGAGGGTGCCCTCGACCTGGGTGCGTACTTGTCAATGTTCTACCCCTATCTAGGGCTATGGATCGATTGACCTGCGCTTCAACACTGGTGACCCCCTCGGTCTTGCTGATTTCCACCGTTCCTTGGACGGAGGCGCCAAGCCCATAAACGGGAATCGCTGCCAGGATATCCTGGTTGTCCAATGTGAGACTTACGTTGCCGTTTTTGATATGCTTGACAGATGATCTACTGGGGCACAGCCCGGGATTGAGTGCCAGCTGGGACTCGTATGCGTGCGGTACAGCAGTGTAAGACAAAGGGAAGCGCGGTGATGGAGGAACGGGCATGGGAGTGCACTAGCAAGACGCACAGGACTGGCGGCTGGCAAAAGCGAAGAGTGAACGTGTGATTGGTGGTGTTCATCAGCCATATGGCTCGTTAAGCTATACTTAAAACTGGCTTCCCACTCCGCTCATCGCATTACCTTGTGAACCACGTTGGACGAGGTGCTCCTCTACCGGTTCGCGATGTGATGACAGCAAAGTTTGATGGTTATCTGAGCTATTCGGCTTGCTTCATTGGAGTTGGTTCTGGATCTCTTCGTGTTCGTGAGGAGCACATTAGAGTTTGGATTCTCATGAAGAATGGAGGAGGGACAATGGGCTGACCACATGGATGTTATCCATTATGACTAATGGAATGCGACCGACATTGACCCGATGGCAACTCGCCATTCCCTAATTACGACCTCGTCCGGCTAAAATCCGCCCTTGCCACGCGCCCGAGCTATCGATCCCTGCACGCCTTTAATGATCCCTCGCAGCCCACTACCAACACCCGTCGAGTCAGTCAGAGGATTCCCTTCTTGGTCAAGGTATACCCCATCCTTTTGCAGCTCATGCAAATGGGTGTTCTGCACCCTTCGAATCGTGTCCTGCCAGTCCTTGCACACAGCCGGGTTATCAATCATCACGTTCACCTCCTGGCTGTGGAACCAGGACTGTGTATCTAATACACCATCTATGTCAGATGACCGTCCATAGAATCCGATGAAACCTACCCTGGTTCCCGTTCCCTGCAATACCCACGGCATTGTCAACGATCATCAGTTTGACCTTGGGCGCAAATTCCAAACGGGAAACATGAGTAAATTTTGGAAAACACGTACATGACAGTTCCGTTTCTGTGCAGAGGCATTGATCGGCTTAATCTGGTCTCTTCCTGTCGAAAGGTTATGGTATGCCGCCACCCACCAGTGCTAGAGGCTCACCAGTATACCAATAGAATCTCAGTTTCTCCTTTTCCTCCCCCTCAAGCTGCGCAAACATTCGTTTCGAAACCTCCTCGTTGATTCCACCCTGCCCGGGCAATACCTCTCCCCCATCATTGTATCCAACATCTATATATAGCGTACATTCGATCCCGCGGCGCACGGCATTCAAGACACCCTCAACCACAGGTGCTGCGTTGAAGGTGGGGGACTGTATAAATACATTCTTCCTCGCGTACTTGAGTCCTGCGAGCCAGGCGGCGTCTTGCGCGTTCAGTATTGCACTATCTGGGTTGCCCATCGTTCCGTACGGTGCACGATTCAAGATAACCATGGGACATTCGTCGTGCGGTGCATGGAAGATGTGAGGTAAGTACTCATCATCAGGTGACGCAGGTGGCTCATATTCGATCGTTCCATGCGTATTCGGTTGATTATCTGCATCTAGAATCAAGAACGTCAACTCTTGAGGTCGTGCGAATTCAGATAAGGACCAACTCAGGTGTTCGGTGATTGTCTGATATTTTCCTGAGATAAAGATGCCATCGTCCGATGTGGCTTGGATTTTCTCGTCTGTCAACTCGCAATAAAGCTCGGCACCCTTCTTCCCATCCAAGAGATGTACTGATGCATATTCATTGTCCATTCCAAACTTGTAGCCAGAGTCGGCCTTTTCGAATGGTCGATTCAGTAAAGGTAGTCTCGGGTGCATTGGCCTGAACCAACTGATAAGGGCCATGTCGTAGAAACTGTTTACGATAGGGCCCTCTAGGTGGACCATCATCTCCATGTTCGCGCGATCTTGGATGTTATTCGAATTTACCAGTGCCACTTTCCGGTCGACGATCATGAATTTGCAGTGGAAGGTTCCTAACAGAGGTCTTCGGACGTTTGTGCAGCGTTACACAGCCGAATCGCTATATCTGAGGCATCACTCACTGGTGGAAGTTAATGAGCTCAAAATCGAGCCATGGCATTTCGCTTCTGGCCGGGAGCTTGACCTCATTGCTCATCCACTCTTCCTCTCCAACTAGAACATGGCTCTCTGCGAGCATCTTCAAGTTCGCGCGGTCGTAAATCATTTTTACGACGACTTTCTTTCCCCGTTTCTCGGCCCTTTTTGACAACTCTTTGAATGCATCACAAACAAATTTGGATGCCTTGGATGCTTCCCAGTAATTCGTAGCGAGGAAGACCTCGTCCTTCGCATTGACGATACAGTCATAATAGTGTTGCATGATGTCGGGTATACTAGAATCATCTTAGCTTTTGCACTATACGTTGCGACAAAATGACAGCCCTACAGCGCTATTATGGACAGGTTTACAACCCCTCTGGAGCCCAAAAGCGGTGGGGACACAACGCCGGCCCACGGGTTAGTGTCGAGCGTGGCCAGAACATCCACGTAGATCTAAAACATGCGCATGTCTGGCACAACAAGGGTGGAATCGTACAGACCTTGAGGAACAGATCGCTTGGTCGCGAACCGAAATCGCCACACTGGGCGGCCCGATCAAGGTCCTCCTGGCTGGGCTCGATCGCTTGAATCCGTTCTACATCAGTTTTTCCAATGTGATGGAAAATTCCTTGGAAGAGCTCTTTGTGGCTGCCGCTAGAGGGGGTGTGATGTTTGCGGTCGTCATAGAGAGTCTTAGCCAGACGACCTGGAGAGATATCATGATCGGATCCGATCGCAGCCGCGAACGCCTCCGTCAACGTCTTCTGCGAGTGGACGAGCGAGTAAACCTTATCTGAGACAGACATTCGAGCCAAAGAATCAGTCGACGATAGAGGTGCTTATCTCTATCACGAATGCCCCAGGCGCTGCTATCAGAGAGCCGCGAATTGAGTCAGCACAACTTACGCAAGCCGTGCGAGGCTCGTTGACTCTACATGCTTACAATGTCATATCTCGGCACCTCAAAACCAACGCTATTACACGTAGTACATACACAGATGAATATCATACAAAAATCTAGGGTTGACTTTTAAACACCATTAGCTTGAAGTATACAGTTAATATATGAGTGAAGATGAAACCGTTGTGTAGGTTAATTTATCGCTTAAATAGATGCTGTAGTCAGGTTCAGGATCTGTCGACCCAAGGGTGGGTGACAAGACGAATAGGAAAGGCCTGATAGAGTGGTTGAGGAATAAGCTTTAACGGTCCCGGGAGTGCAAACAACGAGAGCACCAAGAAATCCTGTTATGCAACATGTTCTCATGTTGGATCCCTGAAGCATAAGAGGACTCACCTTGACTTCAATTACGGTGGTAGTAAAACTAGAGTATTCGATCGGTCGCTCGCAACAAATCTCACCGTCCCAACTCAATGTTGTTGCGTCGTCCAATATGGGCTCGACGATCGTGGTGGGATTTGGGACAACCCTGCCCGTTCCGAGAACTTCTTCACGAGTAGTCTTCCAATCCCCGACAAACACACTTGTCCGACGCAGAAGAAACACATGAATGGGTTTATCAAGGGAGATATCTTGTTGTGTCACATGTTTGGCGATGCAACCCAGAAATGAGGGCGATGAGCAGAATGATATATGAAACGGTATAGTCTCTAACGGTGAGAATACTCGGACTGAAGGCACAAAAAGCTGAAGAACAAATCAATCAAATATGAAGGCATCAGACTGTATGACTCACATGACATTGGGCGATAAGTGGCTCGTTACTCTCACTCGAAGGTGCTTTGGTCATTCCCCATATCTCTTCTTGCCATTCTTCCGGGATTATTTTCAAGGAAGAGAAAGAGACAGGCGGTGGTCTTGGTGGACGAACCCGAGGGCTATAACGTAAATATGCCGACAGACGCACTTCCCTATACCATTTCAGATAAGCCTTCCGGGGAAGCACACAATTTACACAAACAATCACTGACCTGGTTCGGGAAAAAATGAGAGCTTTCCGGACCACAACGTTTAGCGAGTATACAACAGCCGCTGGACATGGGTCGCTGACAGACAAGGAAGGTGGAGGGCGGTATAAACGATTACCACCTTTTTCTCGATATCCCGAGGGAAAAGATAGCGAAACAGGCAAGAGGCTGGGACACATATCATCAGTCGACTCGGTCCTCCGCCATAGCAGGCGTTCTTTTGTGAAAAGTGTATGTGATGATCTTTCTGATTTTCCTTGTACCCAAATTTGTGCCTCTAGCTGCCCTGATGTCAAACGGCGATAAACAGTAAAGGAACAAGAGGCAGACCTTGACCACCACGGACACGATTTTTTTCCTGTCCGTTGGTGCAAACTCACCATATACATTGCTGCATAGCCCAAAGGTAGGTATACCATTCTCCTCTCGACAATTCCGCAATGTGAGAGACATGCCATGCTCTTCATACGTGAATGCGCAGTTTTCGCGGCGGTAGTACCCCGTCTGCCTCGGCGACTTTTGGATGCATCGCTCTCCAGGTAGCGGCGACGAAGAGTAATCAGGCGGGATGGAGGGAGAGTAATCTGGAAGTTCCATGTCAGGAAGAATTTCCATAGCAGAGCGGAGCAAAGGAAGAAACCGCGACAATCATGTCTCGTGGCTAGACTCGGAGTATAAATGCAGAACAGCCTTCGTTCCGAGTATGCAGCATTTTGATGAGTCGGCAACCTAACATGGTTGCGGTGTCATACAATTGCGGCCAGGAACTAGGCGATGCCTTCGGATTATTGGGGAGGCAGTGTCTGCATTCAGCCGTCTGACCCGGTGATGCTGGCATTATGAGAACAAGCGACCCGGCGTGCCTCGATCACTGTCACCAGATTGTATAAATCTGGAGGACTGACTCGGATCAACACAGAAATTTTGATCCGGAGTAAGCGAGAACCGCTAAGTCTGTACACACATACGATACGGTTGCGATCCAAATTCCAATGTCAGTATCGAATGGGATGTCAGGGTTTATGTAGGCCAGTGCTTCAGCTGCTTGTAGTTGTACCCCAGTTGATCAAGAGGTATGTACCTGTGAATTAGTTTTATCAATCCTTGCATCGGGATTTTCCGAGAAATAACTTCAAAGATTCATCACGTACACTGGCAACCAAACTCTGTGCTGGTGGCAGGACGGAGATGAATAGCCTGCGAGACAGTCAAACAAGTGCTCCACTCTTTAAACTACGCAGGTCGACCCTCTACGTCTTGCAAGCAACTCTGCTGAGATCCCCGCGTCGCGTCGTTGCTGCTATTTGAACAACTTTCATGGTTCCGAGTCAGTCGGCGTCCTTGCCAAGGCCCTAACTCGAATGGATTCAATACTTTGTTTGAAGCACTGACGCCGCATTACAACATGATGCATTCTTTGATCAAGTTGATCATATCACCAATGTTCTGAGTCCTAAATCCTTGATCAGAAGTTCCTATTCATCACAGCGCAAAATGTTCTTGTTTGATTGGAATGCTGTGGCGTGGCTGGGATCGTGAAATGATTCTGCTTCCCAGCAGATTTGTCAGACCTAAAGCGATGTTAACGCTTTTCTGTCTATTGGAACAGGCTCGGCATATTGGACGGACCGGCCGCTAGACTAGTAAGTGGTCACCAAATGTTTATATTAGAATACCAACATTGGACTACCCTTCAGAATTGTTGCCACGATGCGTAGATATACCGCACTACACATTCAAGTTGTTCCTTACAAGTTACGTCTGTAACTTTGATGGGATATTTTTCATCACATTCCACACTGTATTAGACTTGCTGTGCAATAAGAAAGAAAAGTTTCGATGCTCGGTCATCCAAGAAGTCCCCTGTCGCCGCTTGGTTGCGGGATGTAAAACAGGATTGCATTGCTATTTTTTTCCTTGCTTGTCATAGTATAGGGTCACAGGGAAATTAACATATACGACCACATAGGTTCTTCGAGGAAGCGCGTCACTGGCAAAAAGGGGACCCACGTCGCTTTAAGTTGAAGAGCTAGGGACGCGCAAGCCGTGTGACCTGGGCTGTTGCTTCGGAAAGTGGTACATTCCACTGCCCAGGCCGGGTTCGGTAATGGGAACCTCGGTCGGATGCTATTAGGCAACCTTCATGAACTAGATGCATTAAGTCAGGTCAGGAAATAAATGGGATTTGGGTTCGCTGGACTCACAGTAGATCAGCTATTCTATGCTCATGTTCCAACTTCTAAGTGGCTGAATTGGTTGACCAAGGATCTGTTACGAGTTGTATTGTATAAGAGTGTGTTGCACCTAGCATCGGCGATTTGAGTGGTTCTCGAGGAGTAATCGAAAGAACGATAGCATCCTATATCAAAGAGTAGAACTGTGAAAATTCAAACATAAGGGGGATACGCAGATAAACATACCTTGACGGAAAGTTGGTTGGTAAAAAAACTAGGAACGGTAACATCATCGCCGCATTTGAGCACACCGTCCCAATCGAGCGAGTCCAAGCCATCCCCCAGAGGATGTCGTAGAAACGTATGGCGTTTTGAAGTCAAGGATTGAGAAAGCTCCAATTTTCCTTCCCCAAGGTTGCAGCGCCCCGTAGCATACTGCCCATGTATTTTCACCGTGCACTGCCGTTGTAGATATACTCTAATAATTACTCCACCGTTCCACTGACTGACAGCTCGACAGCCATCTTGGTCTTGGTCTAGGAATGGGATGAGTGATGCAGGACTACCGCGAATCTGTAGATGAAACGGAATTGTGTCCGAGAGAGCATAGGCCTCCACCGAGGGGATAAACAACTAGACATGTTACACACGTTAGAAGAGCCTACAACATTGATCGCTATGACTTACGAGACATTCCGCAGGTGCCAACCCCGACGCCTGTGACATTGGGATGGTATACATAACCTCATGCCACTCTTCAGGAGAGGATTTTACGGTAGACATGAATGGTAGATCGTTGGAGAGCATAGGCAAATATGGACGACTTCGCGGGTGGTACTTGAGGGACACCCTGACACTGCATAACAACCATGAACAGGATTCGGTAACATTAGTATAGTACTTACGTCTCATTGCCCTTCAGAATGGATAGGAGCCGCCGTGGACGAGACAAATCGATTGTCAGAGAGTACGAGCAAGCTGTATGTGGTCGGACACTCTCAAATGTTGGCGGCAAGGCGCGGCGCTGACCGCCATCATCGAAAGTGAGTGGGAAGCTCAGCTTAAATGGGATGGACCGAGGGCAACGTTGAGGACCAGATGCATTCCACAGCACACAGGCCGTAGAAAGAAAAGTAGTTGAGACAGGAACCCCAGAAGCGTGAAGAAGTAGGTGACCCTCGAGCTGGGAAATCATAAGAACCCCGACAGCGGTAAATGCAGATCGGCCTTTACCTTTATTACCACAGACATCAGATCGTTTGTGTTTTCGAGCATCACCTCTCCGTGGATTACCCCAGCGCGACCGTAGGTGGGGCACACGCTGCCGGGATCTTGTTCTCGAAGAACGAGAGTGAGACGATCCGTTATTCTACGGTACACGCCCGTAGCAGGCTGTGATGAGGCACGGCGAGTGAACTGAACAGTCTGCTCTCCTGGTAAGAGTTCGGTCGAATAGTCAGGAGATGGCGGGGAGGGTGTGTAGGGGGGAGCAGTTTGATGTGTCATCTTCGATGACTCCAGTGGGGAACTAGCTCGTATTAGAGGCTGCAGGAGCACAGGTGCGAGCCAACGTGCAGTATATAACCATCATGACGCAGCGGAACTCAACTGATAATTGGCCGAAACCGAAACTTTGAGAGGTGGCACAGTTAGGCACCGTCGTGATCGCGTCAGTGCGAGTCAAGGCTCTTAGCGGGAGTGCAAATGACTCCGGTGTGACTCGACCTTCGGTTCCCACTGTCAAGTCATCAGGAAGTCACCCGGATGTGAACGGCAATCAAATATTGAATTGACCAGTACAAAGAATCCAATCTAGAGTGTGATGCTGCCACGAGGGCCCAATTTTATCATCAGGGTCTACTAAGTCGCAATATTTGCGCACTAGTAACTGGAATCATTGCGCCTCTATGGTAACGTGACAGAGGTTTTTCGGCGAGCTTTGCGAGTTCTGATTGGCTGGCACATGACCAAAATCTGTTGTGGTCCCTCGTTTTCGCAGCAAACGAGCGGAACTCGCCCAAACGTCGATGCTCTACATTGGTTGCTGCAGGACAATAAACTCGAATCCTACACATCCAGATCCAGTAGGCTGTCGTCCTTCGAGACCACACTGGGCCCAAGGTCGACAACTGTATAAAATGAAAATGTTTTCACTTCGGCGGCCTTCGCTGTCTTGGATGGTGTGCCTGGTCCATCTTCCGGAGGCAAGGAGTCGTCGGATCGGTATGTGTACGAGACCATCATGTTGAACTATGTGGTTGGTTAATCTGGTTCCCAATCACCCTCAGGAGAAAATGCAAACCTTGACATCCCCCTTGAAACCCGGCTTGAGATTGACCTCTCCTCCCACGATGGTCACATTTGCCCTTCTCTCCAAAACACCAACACTTTTAACGCGGCCGCGCGGCGCCTTCTCTCGGACAGCCCTACCAGTATCTCCATTGCCGATCCCAAGTTCGTCATCTTCTACTCCAAACATATCCTCGTCGTCGTCATACTCCCATGCCTCCGCAAAGGCTGCAACAGAAAACGGCGTAGTTGGAAGCGATACTTGGTACGACCGACCGTCTGCCACTCTTTGAGGAGATAGACGCACTTGAATTGGATCGTACAACGGGTTTGTCAGCGCGAGATGGAATGGGTTACTTGTTCCGGCGTGCATTGCAGCGCTCTTGACATCTGCGCCTGAAGTCGGGATCTTGTTCAACACCCGTTTGGCTGGCTGGGCTTGAGGAAAGCCTACAGAAATAGCAGGCAAATAGTTGGCTGCAACGAGTTTGATCTTGTAGCGCACGGACTGCGCTTTTTGTTCGGGTTTGATCAATATGTGTCTGCACGTGGGGCATCTTTTCGAGACCTTTGAGTGTAGCGGTATCCGATGCGGCCGCAAGTTGCTTGAACATGCTGAGTAACATGATTGCGCATACTCATCAACATTACCTAGATTGTGGCGGCGTTATCCAGCTGTTTCCCCACCGTTGTTCGAGCCTGGCCACCCCTTCCGCGGATTCCATGTGCTTCAGAAGTTCAACATCCGTGTCGTCTCCACCACCACCGAGCTGGCTGAAAAAAGCAGCTTCCACCCTACTCTTATATTCTGGCATCTCATCTTTATTTGCTGTCCTGTCTCGACCAGCGCGACTACGGGCAAGTGGGTGATATCTTCCAACGCCAGGGATATCACGCGCAAGCGCGGCAGAAGCAGCAGCAGTAGCAGAGGATGTGTGTAGATGATGAGAAGATACTGTTGGCAAATGCGACGAGGATGAAAGGGACGATGTGCGCAGAAAAGGTTCAAAGTGCTCTTTCAAGCGTTCAAACTCCAGTGATTCTGGGACGGAGTCTTCGAACCTTTGTAATTGTGCTGGGTACATTGCATCAGTAAGGAAAGAAAAGGGCGAGGCAGCAATGCCGCTGACCGGCTAACCCAGTTGGTTTCTCGAACGTGATGTCAACTTCGGTCGAGTCCCAACGGCAGTGGCCACAATACAAAAAGTAAGGGGCCTCTCCAACGTTACTGAGTGACACTGAAGGCCGACCATTGCCGTCATCTGGGGGGTCAGATGCTACTACCGAGAGTGTGGAGCGACAAATTGGGCAAGAAAAACAGTTGCGTGCACATCTATAGACGATGAAGGTAGACAGGTAGAACTAGCCAGAGATGGCTCACCTATTCTTTTCTGCCCTTACGCTTGCGCTAGGGACTTCGAATAGACAGTTTGGGCAGTAGTAGCCACTGACTTCAACAGAAACACATCGATTGCATCGGATAGCATCACACTCTTCACAAAAGTAGAGGTTGTGCAATGGGTGAAAGCTCGCAGAAGATGAAGGTAATGTAGGCGCTGGTGGGGACTGCAAGTTTGAACCAGACGTGCAGGGACAAAAGTATTGGATGCTTGGCCACATCGTGACAAGTTGAAACGAAGTCTCGATGCAATACATCATCGTATTTACGTAATCGTACACAAATTGGCAACAGTACAAGTACAGCGACGCTCGGATTCACTCTCTTTCAGGCGTCGTATACGATCCTGGCACCAACCCAAGCGTATGGGTAGTTGTGCTGGTACCAGTTGCGCACGCTGCGCCTCTCAGCAATTCGCGGGATTGTGGCATACGATCCTCCCAGCTGTCGACAAGTGCTGAGCGAATTAAACCCATGTAAACCTTTGAAACCAACATACCACAACCTGGTGATGGCCATCAAAGAAGTCGGCCGAGTATCTACAATAGTCATTAATCTAACGCACACCTTAATCATGCCACTCTACTCACCCAGGGTATAATTGAGACGGAACGAAGCCCGCGAATTTGTCGAACACAGTAGAGGTCCATTCCCACACACCACCGTTATGTCCCTGGCCGCCTACTTTCTCTATGCCAGTGGTCGCACTGAGCCGGCACCAGGTAAGAATATATTTGATTATACGAGCATGGGCTAACTCACGGGATAGGGTGCCAGTTCCTGAATCCGACGTTTGCTCCACCTTCGTAGCCGGAGGTAAACTTATCCATGAACACACGAAGTTCTGGTTCCGTGGGAAGTCGTCCGCCTTTGACGCTCGCATACACCGACATGCTGTCGTAACAGGCGAGAATAGGCCAGTCCCAAGCAATGTTCATTGGTACCGGGCCGTAGAGCGTGCGGACTTGAACCTCTCCGTTTTCACATTGAACCCAACTGGCGGGAAATTTGACTTTGCCCCCTCCAGTACCTGTGTAAAACTGAAAGAATTCGCCATTCGTAATGGGCCGCCAAGAGATTTTGAACGCATCGACGGGAACACGGCGGGAGGGACTCTCGTTATCCCATCCAAAGACATGGCCTTTCACATCCGATGCGTTGACAACATCGTCAGCCTCAACATCGTCGATGCCAAGAGTAATGGTAGTCGCTTCGATGAGAGTAGTAGGGGAAGAGGGCTTAGGAGCAGCGCTCCATGATGCTAGCAATGACTCCCATGGAGGTGGAGTGAAGCCCGGGGGAGGGATGGTTCCGGTTCCAGCCCGTTGGAGAAGCATGTATAATAAAGTCTAGCATCAGGTCAAAATGACATCCGAAGACGGATGGAAGGTAAAAAAACCTCGAGATGAAGCGCTTCATGTTCATAGGTCATAAAGAGAACACGAGCTACTTTTCTTGTCAATTGGATAGTGCCACTAAAGACATCCATGTACAGCTTCTTTAGTCGGTCTCGCACGCGTTCAGTAAAAGACAAGATGCTACTAAGTGATGGCCAGTCTTCTTCATTTTGCGGAACCTCTGAGTGTGCCTGGGAGGAGTGTTGGTTCTACATGGGATACTATGACAAGCACGAAGAGATGCACGAACATGACATTTGGTTGGATCGTCCACATTAGGATCAATGCCTCTCTGATCGTGGATAAGATTATTAGCCACACAAAACTTGAGCTAAGACAACCTACCTCAAAGATGAACTATCATGCAAGGAGTGAACGAGTTGTTCGATAGATAGTATTACCAAACACCAACCTTGAATTCCTCGGGTTGGGTGTGTGGTTCTTGCAACAGACGAGAGAGGTGAATGTCCAGAAATGCAGGAATATGTCCAAGATAAAACAAGCAAATGTGGCGGAGATCGATAGGTTTCTCAAATAACATGGATGACGGAATCATCCGGAGTGTGACAAAGTCCCACGCTTTCCAAATGTCTTGCCACTCTTGCATGCTTGGAACACCAAACTTCGTGCTATGAACATCCTTGGAGAGTGTAAGAGGCGACGACAACAAAGGGAACGCAAAGGGTGGACGTTCTAATAGCCATAGAGAGTAGCGTGATGTACTATCTGTCCAACGCTGGACAGGTCGCAGGTTGGCATTAGCAAACAACACATGGGCGTCTCTTTCCGAATACTGAGGAAAAAATGGTGAAAACAGGAGAATCTGGTGTCATATAACTTCCCACCTTGAGAGACGCCTCGATCTTTACAAGTTCATCTTTCCAAAAATGGATTATCTCTTCAGTGCTTGGGATAGTAATCCGGTGAGAATATAGACACTTGAAGAATGCTCTGTGGGCGCCTGGGGCAGTGTAAAACTCATGACCCGCCATTGTCCCAGAGACACTCACGACTATCTTCGTCGTAAGAGTTGACGTATGCCCATTTGTTAAAGTCAAAAAGTTCTGCGTCACCAAGGGCAGCCCCGGCCCCTTTAAGACCATTCATGATGAAGTCCCTAGTAAGACCTTTGGGATCGTTATAGGCCATCTCAATCTCCTCGCGACGGTTCCCGTGATCGAGTCCTAGGAGGAGTGTATCTCCATGGCCAGCTCGTAATGGCAACGAGCGAAGGAACTGGGAGTCCTCTCCGCGTAAAAAATTGCCAATGGAAGAGCCTATGAACAGAAGGTGTAGTTGAGGCTGTTCTGTCGTCGTATCTGCATCTTGTGTGGTTCATCAAAAGTTCAAGCGAAACCGTTAATGCAAACCGCGACCTACTTTCAACTACTTCCTGCAGGCCTCCCTGGAGCACAAAACTAATGCCATCTTCATAGGTGCCAAGCAATCCTTTCGCTTCAATCTTTCCCTGTATATCAGAACCAACGTCGGAATTCATCAATTCGATTAGAGTCCTCTGAATCTCTCGCCCTTCAAGATCAAGTGCGAAGTATGTCACAGAAGGGATGGAAGAGATCCCTGAAACTAGCCTTGCCAGGGCACGTAGTATATGCGAGGTCTTTCGAAGGGACCTAGGGGATGGATCAGCAATAGCCCTATACTCCGATTAATTGGGCAAGGGTGGTCCTGGGTAGTACCGTAGCGTGATCGAAACATCGTACGGAACAAACGAGATTCGACAAATACTGACTCACCCTGAGCCAAGCTCC
Source organism: Fistulinella staudtii (assembly GCA_038094235.1). Taxonomy (NCBI): domain Eukaryota; kingdom Fungi; phylum Basidiomycota; class Agaricomycetes; order Boletales; family Boletaceae; genus Fistulinella; species Fistulinella staudtii. The sequence goes on along the minus strand of JBBPTS010000005.1, from coordinate 51,525 downwards.
AGTAAGACTTGAGCTGGCAAGTCCTGTGTCCCGGTCAGAGAGCAGCTTTGCATGATTCGCACGATTTCGAGAGCATGATTGCGAAATATTTCCTCTTCAGCGCCAAATAAGTAATACTCTGGGGCGTCAGTGGTAATTTTGTCATAGAGTCTGAGACCACGCTCGTTGTAGAGGAGTAGCGTGGGCAGCGTCTTTGCGTTTAATGGCGCTTTGAGGCCGTTAACGATGGTGCCAAGGAGATCAGGCTGGGATTCATCCCCAGCGGTCTGAGTGTTCAAGTTTCGGATGTCGAAAATGTGAACAACAGCACTTGAGTCGCCCATGGCCAAGTCTGCTGGCAGGCTATGTTTCCTGGGAACTGGATGGCGTTTGGTGAAGGGTAGCTTCCCTCTTTATGAGAAGAGAATAATGCTATTCGGCCGAATACGAACTCTTCTGGATCTCAGGGGCAAGGCCGGTGCTGCTGAAGTAAGCGATAGTATTGATGCCTGTAACCTAGTTGACAACCACTGCGGTCAATTTGTGAGTTCTGATTAGCTGGCTCACACTCAAATTGTATTGCGCCAAAACAGAAAAGAATGAGTGAAGCCAAGCCCAAGTTTTTCGCTTCAAAGAGCTGGTGTGTGGATGACTGCGAAGCCGGGCTTAGATCCGATGCAAGCACTCGAGTGCCTTCCTAGCCCCACCTAGATTTCGGGGTTCACACAATAGGGAATATTGGCTTACTTGTTTCATCCTGCAGGTTCGAAGTTCGTACGACGAACCCCAGTTCTTATGATATGCTCCATTGAAAAGGGACAATGGTCGAGCGTGGGAATTACTCTGCCATTATCACAATGTTACCTGACCTGATTGAGAACATGACAGCCTCACCTCTCCAGCGAACGTCCGCTGAAAGCCGACGAAGCTAAGCGAACCCTTGTGTACCAGGTGATTTGTCTTGTTGAAGTGGGCGTGCTCCACTGAAACCTTACTACTTATATAGCTTGGACTTCGCAATCACGCAAGAATTGCGATTATCTTGCGAACGCGGGAACGGGCATATTTACACCCCACAACTTCTTTCCCCAGAGATTCATATAGTTGGGCGAGTGAACTACTGAAAGGCCAATACTAGTAAACCCACCCCCTCAGTCATAGTTCTCGTTCAGGAAGAAAACGGCGCATTTCAGTCGAGTTGTCTGACACGTACTAGTCCGCTGAGTGATGCAATGTCATACGTGACCTTCTGCAACCCACTTTGCTTCGTCCGATGGACGGCCACACTGACCCCACCTGGGCTGTCTTCTGAGTCGCCACGGCGCTCGCCCTCGATGAATCAAGACTGCACATCTCTGTTTACTTGCTCACTGAGTCACTGAGTCCGCCTAGTACATATTTCCATGACATACAAGTCACTACATCGCTTCTCCTTGACCTTGCACATCTGTTCGCCTCAAGACCCCTCGCTCACTCGCGACTCTGCACCCCCTATCGGGCCCCTAACCCGTGCGCCCATTCATCCACCTCCCTCACTGCATATTCACTCACCTGCATGCCTACCCATTTGCTGGCCCACCCTGAGGTTGCTCATTGGATCCCTGTTGTATGCTTGTTTCTTCAGTGTGGTTCACCGCCCTCAGCTTGAGATTTTACTCAGTGCTCAGTGCTCAGCCACCAGCCAGCCTGTCCATTCACTCACCTAACGCCTAGCATCTATTGGCCGCTCGAGCTGTTCGTTCGCTTAGCAACCCTCACATTTGTGATGGCCACCTACGCGATCGATCAACCCACCCTTTAATGTGCCCATTTGTTTAAACTCCTCCGGCATGCACGTTCACTTGCCTACTGTGATGATTGTGTGCTAAGTTGGAGCAAACGGGCGTGGCATTAAGGCTGCTGTCCTAGAGTCCCAGCGTGTATGGACGCGCAGAAAGATATGTAACTAAACATGGGGGCAAGGTGCATGCAAGCATGTATTGACACCGATGTAATGCATGTACACAAGTAAACTAGCAGGTAATGACATTGAACAAGGTCAAGCAAATCTCGAGAAACGGAGTCTGAAAAGTTGTTGTACGATACCAACTTACTCATTAGTCAGCACAGGACGCTTCTTCCTCGCCCTCATCATCGATGAACACTGCGTTCGTGCCCCCCCCACCGGGCATGCCGCCCCCACCGCCGGGTATGCCACCGCCGGGTTTTGTCCAGCATATTTCTTCTCGAATGTCTCCGGAAATGCTCTCCCAGAAGTCACAAAAATGGGGTTCAATGCAGAGGAAACGCTATGGCGAGAAACGCAAGGGAGGTTATGTTGATATGGGAAAACAGGTGACAATTTTTCTTTCTATCTCCGTCTCCGCTAACAGGTCGCAAAGGACCTGCCCCCTGAGCACGTCCGGAAAATTATTAAGGATCACGGGGATATGAGTAACAGAAAGTTCCGCAACGACAAACGAGTTCACCTCGGTGCGCTCAAGTACGTTCCCCACGCTGTCATGAAACTCCTTGAAAACATCCCATACCCTTGGGAACAAGTCCGTGAAGTCCCCGTCTTATACCACATCACCGGCGCCATAACCTTTGTGAACGAAATTCCCCGTGTTATTGAACCCGTTTATCATGCGCAGTGGAGTACCATGTGGCTCGCGATGCGCCGAGAAAAACGAGACCGGAGGCACTTCAAGCGTATGCGTTTCCCTCCTTTCGACGATGAAGAACCGCCCCTCGACTATGGTGATAACGTTCTGGATGTCGAACCTTTAGAAGCAATCCAGCTGGAGCTTGATTCAGATGAAGATGTATCCATCATCGACTGGTTTTACGATCCAAAGCCGCTTGTTGGTACCCCTGCCGTTAACGGTTCTTCGTACCGGTACTGGTCTCTGACTCTCCCAGTCATGGCAAACCTTTATCGCCTCGGGCGCACTTTGCTATCGGACTGCCCAGACAGTAATGCGACTTATCTCTTTGACAAGAAATCGTTCTTCACCGCCAAGGCACTCAACATGGCTATACCTGGGGGGCCCAAATTCGAACCGCTTTACCGTGACATGGATACGTTTGATGAAGACTGGAACGAATTCAACGACATTGGCAAGGTTATTATACGAAATCAACTCCGTACGGAGTACAAAGTCGCATTCCCCCACCTATACAACTCGTTGCCTCGGTCAGTTCACTTATCCTCATACCATGTGCCGAAGAATGTCTATATTCGGACGGACGATCCAGACTTGCCCGCGTTTTACTTTGATCCACTCATCAACCCGATTTCTCTGAGAGGGGCAACGCCTAAGAACGCCTCTCTTATTTCCCATGAGGATAGAATATTCGGCCCTAACGGTGCTGATGATGACGACTTCGAACTTCCGGATGCAATGCAGTCGTTCTTGGAGGACAAGCCTCTAGAAAATGACCTCACCGCCGATGCTATCGCTCTTTGGTGGGCTCCTGATCCATACAACCGCCGTTCTGGTCGCATGAGACGAGCACAAGACGTACCGTTGGTGAAGAATTGGTACCTTGAGCACTGCCCTCCAAATCAACCTGTCAAAGTCCGCGTCTCCTACCAAAAGCTGCTCAAGTGCTATGTCTTGAATGAACTGAAGAGCCGTGCGGAGAAGGCTATGACGAAAAAGAATCTGTTTCGACAACTCAAGGCAACAAAATTTTTCCAAACGACGAGGCTCGATTGGGTGGAAGCTGGCTTACAAGTCTGTAGGCAAGGTTACAATATGCTGAACCTCCTGATTCATCGCAAGGTGACCAATGCTTTGCAATGCAGTGTAAATCTTCATTGATCACCGTGTTGTAGAATTTGAACTATCTTCACCTCGATTATAACATGAATTTGAAGCCTGTGAAGACGCTTACCACAAAAGAGCGGAAGAAGTCTCGTTTTGGAAATGCTTTCCATTTATGTCGTGAAATTCTACGGCTTACGAAACTTGTGGTCGACGCCCATGTTCAGTTCCGGCTAGGCAATGTCGACGCCTTCCAACTTGCCGATGCCTTGCAATATATCTTCGCCCATATTGGCGCTCTCACCGGCATGTACCGCTACAAGTACAAGGTCCGTTGTCCATGATATTGTGGTTTCCTGTCGTCTAATCCATTTTTTTTAGCTGATGAGACAAGTACGGATGACCAAGGACTTGAAGCATTTGATCTACTATCGCTTCAACACGGGCCCCGTAGGAAAAGGACCCGGATGCGGGTTTTGGGCGCCTGGTTGGCGGGTCTGGCTCTTCTTCATGCGCGGCATTGTGCCCCTTCTGGAGCGTTGGCTTGGGAACCTGCTTGCGCGTCAATTCGAGGGTCGTAATAGCAAAGGCATCGCGAAAACTGTGACGAAACAGCGCGTAGAGTCGCACTATGATCTTGAGCTCCGTGCGGCCGTTATGCACGATATCCTGGATATGATGCCAGAGTCCATCAAGCAAAACAAAGCCAAGACCATTTTGCAGCACTTGTCCGAAGCTTGGCGGTGTTGGAAAGCGAACATTCCGTGGAAGGTGCCGGGAATGCCAACCGCTATCGAAAATATTATTCTACGGTACATCAAGAGTAAAGCTGACTGGTGGTGCTCGTAAGTCTTTTCCTTTCTCCAGTCGAGAGTGAGCCATGACCGCATACATCCCTACAGCGTTGCTCACTACAATCGAGAGCGTATTCGGCGTGGTGCTACCGTAGACAAGGCAGTTGTGAAGAAGAATCTGGGACGGCTCACTCGTAAGTGCTGCATGGTCTCGTGACACTCCCTGGTCTGATGGTGGGTAGGCCTCTACCTTAAGGCCGAACAAGAACGACAACACGGATATCTCAAAGACGGACCCTACATTAGTGCTGAAGAAGCTGTCGCCATATACACCGCAACCGTCCATTGGTTGGAAAGTCGTAAGTTTGCGCCTATCCCATTCCCGTAAGTTGGTCATTTTTCTATTTGGCCCGTCTCACGTCGTAAGTAGGCCATTATCGTATAAGCACGACACCAAACTTTTGGTCCTGGCACTGGAGAAGTTGAAGGAGGCTTATTCGGTCAAAGGGCGATTGAACCAATCTCAGCGCGAGGAGCTTGCTCTAATTGAACAAGCATATGACAATCCTCATGAGTGTGAGCTGCTTCATTAATTTGGGGTAATAAATTATCTTACGCGACACAGGCTTGTCGCGTATCAAACGTCTACTTCTCACCCAGCGTGCCTTCAAGGAAGCAGGGATCGAGTTTTTTGACACGTACGACAAGTTAATTCCTTGCTACGACATCGAACCTGTGGAAAAAATAACTGACGCTGTAAGTTTGCCTTGGATGTGTGCTCAAACACTGATGAATTTTCGGTGCAGTATCTTGATCAATTCCTGTTCTTCGAAGCGGACAAGAGGGGCATGTTTCCTGCTTGGATTAAGCCTGCTGACACTGAGCCGCCCCCTCTCCTTGTGTATAAGTGGTGTCAAGGTATCAACAACTTAACCGACATCTGGGAGTCCAGTGAGGGCGAGTGCAACGTTATGATGGAAACAGTGTTCTCCAAAGTGTATGAGAAGATCGATTTGACCCTTCTTAACCGCCTGCTTCGCCTCATCTTGGATCACAACTTAGCCGACTACATTACCGCAAAGAACAATACTGGTAATGCCGATGGCTGCATTATATCTGTCATTACTGATGCATTTTTGGTAGTCTTGACATACAAAGACATGGCACATACCAATGCATATGGTCTCATTCGTGGTCTCCAATTCTCTGCCTTCGTTTTCCAGTATTATGGCCTTGTCCTCGATATCTTGATCCTCGGACTTCAGAGGGCCAGCGAAATGGCGGGACCGCCCCAACAGCCGAACAACTTCTTGCAGTATCGCGATTCTGCTACAGAAACACGACATCCAATCCGGCTGTACTCTCGCTATGTCGACAGACTGCACATTCTATTCCGGTTCACAGCTGACGAGGCCCGGGATCTTATCCAGCGCTATTTGAGCGCTAATCCCGACCCGACGAACAACAATGTCATTGGCTACAATAATAAGCGCTGTTGGCCTCGCGACTGCCGAATGAGGCTCATCAAGCACGATGTCAACCTTGGTAGAGCTGTCTTCTGGAATGTGAAGCAAAGTTTGCCTCGGTCTTTGACGACTATTGAATGGGAAGACACCTTCGTTAGCGTCTATTCTCAAAATAATCCCCAACTTTTGTTTTCCATGTGTGGATTTGAGGTTCGCATATTGCCGAAGATCAGGACAATGGGTGGCGAACAATTCTCGTTGAAAGATGCTGTTTGGAACCTCACCAATGAGCAAACAAAGGAACGCACCGCGCAAGCCTTCCTTCGTGTGTCGGACGAAGGTACATTGCCTTATTGTGATTCTTTCAATAAAACACTAAAGACACTGTTTTCGTAGGCGTCCAGCAATTTAATAATCGCATTCGACAGGTCCTGATGAGTTCTGGTTCGACAACTTTCTCCAAGATTGTGAACAAGTGGAATACTGCTCTTATTGGTCTGATGACTTACTATCGAGAAGCTGTCATTCATACGAACGAGTTACTCGATGCGTTGGTGAAGGCAGAAAACAAAATTCAGACACGGGTTAAGATAGGTCTGAATAGCAAGATGCCATCTCGCTTTCCCCCAGTTGTGTTCTACACGCCGAAAGAGCTTGGTGGCCTTGGAATGTTATCCATGGGCCATGTTCTTATTCCTCAAAGCGACCTTCGTTGGTCGAAGCAAACGGACGTCGGGGTCACGCACTTCCGTGCTGGAATGTCTCACGAAGAGGATCAGCTTATTCCCAACTTGTACCGTTACCTCCAGCCATGGGAGGCCGAATTCTTAGACTCAGCACGCGTTTGGTCGGAATACTCCATGAAACGGAAGGAGGCAAATGCGCAGAATCGCCGTTTGACTCTTGAAGATCTCGAAGACAGCTGGGACAGAGGTATCCCTCGAATCAACACATTATTCCAAAAAGATCGGCATACGTGCGTGATATGGGAATCTCACGTGTGTTCCATCCTGACTGTTCTTCCCAAGTTTGGCGTATGATCGCGGATGGCGTGTGCGCACGGATTGGAAGCAATATCAACTGTTAAAACAGTAGGTCGACTTACCTTTTACTTACAGTCGACCAACTTAGCGTTTACAGCAACCCTTTCTGGTGGACTTCGCAGAGGCACGATGGAAAGCTGTGGCAGTTGAACAATTACCGGGTCGATGTCATTGCTGCTCTTGGAGGCGTTGAAGGGATCCTCGAACATACGTTATTCAAGGGCACGTACTTCCCCACATGGGAGGGTCTTTTCTGGGAAAAAGCATCCGGCTTTGAAGAGTCTATGCGTTACAAGAAGCTCACCAATGCTCAACGATCTGGTTTGAATCAAATTCCGAACCGTCGCTTTACTCTTTGGTGGAGTCCAACGATCAACCGCGCAAATGTTTACGTTGGTTTCCAGGTCCAGCTGGACTTGACTGGTATATTTATGCACGGCAAGATTCCGACACTTAAAATCAGTCTGATTCAGATCTTCCGTGCACACTTGTGGCAGAAGAGTAAGTTGCATTGTGCCTGGCGGTTGGTTGTCTTGCACTAATGTCATTTGTCTAGTTCACGAAAGTGTGGTGATGGATTTATGTCAGGTTTTCGATCAAGAGCTCGAACCCTTGCAGATCGAAACGGTTCAGAAGGAGACAATTCACCCTCGTAAGAGCTACAAAATGAACTCTTCATGCGCCGACATCTTGTTATTCTCCGCATACAAGTGGAATATCACCCGCCCATCTCTTGTGACCGATGTGAGCCCTCTTCATGAAATACTAGCCGAATACTTATATCTGTACAGAACAAAGACGTGTTGGACGGCACCACAAGTAACAAGTATTGGATTGATGTACAACTTCGGTGGGGTGATTTTGACTCGCATGATATCGAGCGGTATACACGTGCCAAGTTTTTAGACTATGTAAGCGATTATAGCCAAAGCATACGTGCTTGGATCTGATACGTTGCCAGGTCTCCGATTCCATGAGTATCTATCCGTCACCTACCGGTGTCATGATTGGGATGGACCTGGCCTACAATTTGTGGTCGGCATACGGCAACTGGTTTCCTGGCATGAAACCTCTTATCCAACAGGCTATGGCCAAAATCATGAAGGCTAATCCCGCTTGTCATGTCCTACGCGAGCGCATACGCAAAGGCCTTCAGCTATACTCTTCAGAGCCGACGGAGCCATATTTGAACAGTCAAAACTATTCAGAGCTGTTCTCGAACCAAATCATCTGTACGGATTTCTAACTCTTGCGTCCAATGTCGCTCATTCTTGATGCAGGGTTTGTGGACGACACGAACGTGTATCGCGTTACGATTCACAAAACGTTTGAGGGCAATTTAACTACGAAACCGATTAGTACGCACATCGCACATAACTTTTGCCGGTTGCGGGAGCATGACCTTTTGGTGTTTTAGACGGGGCTATCTTCATATTCAATCCACGATCGGGTCAACTGTTCCTGAAGGTCATCCACACCAGCGTTTGGGCCGGTCAAAAGCGTCTAGGACAACTTGCAAAATGGAAGACAGCCGAAGAAGTAGCTGCTTTGGTTCGCTCTCTGCCTGTCGAGGAGCAGCCCAAGCAAGTCATCGTCACTCGCAAGGGAATGTTGGGTAAGCACTGTGAGCCCCCTAAAAACCTCACTTACCTCGCTCCCAGATCCTCTTGAGGTGCATTTGCTGGACTTCCCAAACATCGTCATCAAGGGTAGCGAGCTCCAGCTTCCGTTCCAAGCATGCATGAAGATGGAGAAGTTTGGTGATCTCATTCTTGTAAGTCTTTGATGTCGAGGGAAGTCATTGACCTAAACGCAAGCTTTTTATAGCGCGCTACACAGCCACAGATGGTGCTTTTCAGTCTATACGGTATGTATCATACCGATAACGTTTATCTACATATCTCATGTCTCTTGCAGATGACTGGCTGAAGTCCATCTCCAGTTACACTGCGTTCTCTCGTCTTATTCTCCTCCTACGTGGGCTGCATGTAAACAACGAGAAGGCGAAGATCATTCTTCACCCCGACAAATCCACCGTTACGGAACCCCATTTCGTATGGCCAACTCTTACAGATGACGAATGGATCAAGGTGGAGGTTGCCATGAAGGACCTCATCCTGGCTGTAAGTAATATCATTATGCATCGCTTGCCATGTAAACCGACTTTTCGAATCAAGGATTTTGGTAAAAGGAACAGTGTCAACATTGCATCGCTGACGGCCAGTGAGATCCGTGATATCATCTTGGGACAAGAGATTGTTGCACCCTCCGTACAACGTCAACAGATGGCGGAATTGGAGAAAGGTACTGAAGCGCAAGGCCAGGTCACCGCTGTTCAAACGTGAGCCATCGTCTAGAGTGCGTGTCGTATGTTTTACTAATCCGATATTAGCCAAACAACCAATATCCATGGTGACACCATCCAGACAGTTACAAGTGAGTAGATATAACTCATGTGTCACGGCGGGTGATTTACAAATTATTGCAGCGACGAGCTACGAACAGCAGGTATTTAGCAGCAAATCCGACTGGCGCGTCCGCGCCATCTCTGCAACCCATCTCCCACTTCGTCTCCAACACATTTACGTGTCCAACGACGATGTGAAAGACGACGCCGCTTCGTATACATATGTGTTGCCCAAGAATATTTTGCGTGCGTTCATCACCTCTGCAGACTTGCGGACTCAGGTTGCCGCTTTCATGTATGGTGCTTCCCCGCCCGACAACAAGCAAGTTAAGGAAATCAAGGCGGTGGCATGGGTACCTCAACGCGGCAGCAACAACAACGTTGAACTGCCATCCCAGCTTCCCAAGGATGACTTCCTGCTGAAGGATCTAGAACCTTTGGGGTGGATCAAAACGCAAGCACTGGAACTCAATCACCTGTCGCCCACAGATGTTACCACTCAAGCGAAACTGATGGCAGAACATCCCGAATTCGGATCATCAACGATCTGTATCGCGGCTTCGTTCACTCCGGGATCCGTCTCTTTGTCTGCTCATTCGTTGACCGTTCCTGGATTCGAGTGGGGTCGTAAAAATATGGACAATTCGGCTAACCCACCCGGCTTCAACCCCAACATGTCCGAGCGTGTCCAGCTTTTGCTGTCAGATCGTATCTTTGGCATGACTCTCGTACCCGAGGGCAGGGTGTGGAACTACGGTATTGGCCTTACTCAGTTGTGGTCGCCCAGCTTGCCGTTCAGCATGACTCTCGATACACCGCTCCTCTTTTGGGCAGAAGAACATCGGCCAGCTGCATTCCTGACGGTGAGCCCACACGCTGTTGCAGGATCTGTTGCTCACGTGTCACTTTACAGTTCGCGAACTTGGAGCAGGGTGAGGATAGCGCAGATGTAGAGAATAGTTTTGGGTGAGATGTATCGTACTTTAGTCTATGCTCTGTCAAGTGTATCTGCTTTTCCCTAATGACGCGTATTGTGATCATCGTCTCCGTCTCAATTCGCGCTCCAGTCATTTAGCTAGACGTACATTACTACTTACAAGGCGCCGGATAGAGTATTATAGATCGGACGGGCGCTCGCGGTGACGTGAAAGTCAAGATGCAAGAAATTAGCAACAAGGTATTACAATCTATCATGTTGTCACAAAACCCAAAGAAACCGTTGAATCACTATGAGAGAAACTTGCTAAATTGCCCTCTTCCACCTGTGTGGACGCTGGCTGGTCCACTTCGAGCACTTCTGCTCGTGCTACGGTGCCCGTCATGGGTTTGGAGCCTCTCCGAGGTGGTGGTGATAGCGCCACAAAGTCGCGATCCGGTTCGGGGGGCGTCAACACGCTCAAAGCTTCCATCGAACTGGATGACGACGGCAATGGCCGGAACGGGCTACGCGGTGGAGGCTTGGGAAGCGTTGGCGTGACAGGGCTCGACAGCTGGAGAAAACTCGGATCGTTTTGCATCGTGATGATATGTTCGCCGAGCCCAATCGGCGGACAAGGTTGGAAGTAAGGTGTGGGGAGATCATCGTCGTCGTCATTGTCGTCGCTCATATCCAACGTGCTCACCTGGGTGCTGGGCATCACAGGCGGGGGCGGTTGAACAGGCGTGGTGCTCAAAATACGAAGGCGTTGTCGAATGGAGAGAGTGCGTCCAGGTGGAAGGGCGTGTTGTTGAGTGGGCGTGGCGTTGCCTGAAGCCACCTCAATGAGGCATGAGGACGAGACGGGTACGGGATGAGGATCTGGTGTTCCAGCACTCGAACTTCGGCGATGTCCGGGAACAAATGCAACTTCATCAGGTCGGGGTGGAAGAGCGGACGATGGAGGCGGCTTGGGAGAAGTTAGGGAACGGCGACGCAGGGCACGTTGGGCGACCGAGGTTCTGAAAAGCTTTTGCGGTGTAGAAGGGGGTATTTGCAGGGAAGTAGGTCGCGACGTAGCTTCCTGCATCGTGGGGGCGGGAGGTGGTGCAAAATTGGGGGCTGGACGCGGCGGAGGCATCGACCGCCGTTTAGACGTTCCAATGTGCGGCAAAGACAGAGGGCCAAGAATTGACATCGACATCGGCCTCGACGACGCTCCGTCGGCGTTGCCAACGACCGGTCTCAATGACGAAGATTCACTGCCGAGAAGCACTGGTATCTGAGATCGACTTTGTGAGTCAGACGTACTGGCTGAATTTCCGCTGTATGCCGAGGAACCAGAGGCACGTCTCCAGAATGTAGGCGATAGAGAAGAACTGCTTGGACTGATTCGAGTCTGAGAGTGAGAATGGGAAGACGAACTACTGGGCGGACGTTCAACGGCATAAGTGATCGAGACAGACATGCTTGATTCCACAGAGGCACGATGTTTATTCTCTGGGGAAGGTGGGATAGAAGGCGGAGGCCCTATGGGCGGCGTGAGCTGCTTTGGGAGGGGGATACCTTGACGAGACCATCTCTTGGTGACAGAAGTAGCTTTCAAAAGCTTATCCGACAATGCAAATCCACTTTCGGGAGACGATGGATCGGTCGTCCCGTTCCCCAACTGGGTTGGTATCGCGTCATCGCTCTGCTCGCTGACATGTACTTCACCAGTACCGGGGGCTGCACCTATTCCCAAACTAGAAGAGAGCGATCCCGGCTGTCCAGCTATGATACTAGATGAATCAAGAGAGATAGGCGACGTTTCCCCTGATGCAATGTCATCGGACCCCCTGGATGGAATTCCAAAGTTCCCTGCCACGCTTCGATTACCGCCCGCTTGCTGGTATAACCCCTGGTGCTCCTGTAAAGATGTGGAAGAAATAGGTGCAAAAGGATGTTTGCACTTCCTGGGAGGAGGCTGAAGAGACAATGTAAACGTGCCTTGGGGCGAAAGAGAAGGCGTAGGTGGTGTGTTTGAACTTGGGGGTATACTGGGAGGTATTGCGTCGGAGATAGCAGTCGACGATTCTGGTGCATCGCGCTCCCATGATATTTTCAAGTCCGAAGCAGTGATGACAACTGGCGGATTAGCTGAACGCAAGCTCGGAGCGGGCGAACCTCGGCCTTGCACGTGCGGAAGTGGCAGTGAAAGTGAATGAGAGGGCGAAGAAGTGGAATCTGTGGAAGACTTGGTGCGGAGCATGGTAAGAAGGCTAGCGCCTGCCGCGCCGAACGAGTCTTCTGTGTGCCCAGATGCACGAGGAAACGTTGGTGAACCCTCGACAGTTGGTGAGCGGGGTCGCGTCCCAGGGAAAATACCCTTCACAGTATTTGTGGGAGATGGTGACGATGGGATATTTATCCTGAGGGAGCGCAGTGATGCTGGACGGGAAGGAGAGGCCAGTACTGGGGATGACTCCGGCGAAACGGCAGATGGGAGTTTGGTTGCGTGCGTAGGAATGATTCCTTGTAGATGCATCGAGAGGATGACATCCATATCACCTTTGGGTTCGTTCCCCCCGTTCATTCGGGCCGGAATATCGAGGCCGGCACGCACAGCCCTATTTTGCCTGTTAGAATATGGGACAATGAGCGATAATTAGAAACGTTACCGCTGGGTCAGTACCGCATTCTTGATCGCCGCTATCCAACGCTGGGACTCTGTAGGATCCCTGATCTGCAAAAACCACATGGTGCGCAAACTAGGCTCGTTAACAGGTTCACTGCGCTTTGCAGAAACATCTTTTCCTGCGAGTTTGACCACGTTGCCCCTCCCGCCGACCTCTTCTTCGGCAACAAATATGACACTCTGTTCGGTGATTTCTAATCTCTCGGCCTCCCTCTCGTCCTTTGATTTAAACAAATGAACATGGGTCTTCTTACTCGGCGAATGCGAGGTGAAGATGATCGTGCGAGGTTTCCACTGCTTTGAAAGTGCATAGGAGAGCAATGAAGAAGGTGGAGTGAATTTTGGCAATGTTGCAGACAATTCTGTAAAGGGCTGGAGTGCAGCCAACGTTGCGGGGAACGGGGGGAGGAATACGGGTTGGAGAGGGCTTTGAGGCGAATCCAAGAATGTCCGACTTTCCGACTTGGACAAATCGTGCAACAAGTCTGGGTCCAGCCCGATGGACTGGGCTGCTGCATCGCGTAGTCGTTCCCGCTCTTCATGTTCGTCGTCTTTGTGTGCGGTTGTGCCACCGACAGTCGAAGTGACGGTGGTGTCGTCATGGGCATTAATTTCGATTACACCTGGCATATCATCGGTTGTATAAGCCACGGAATGAAAGTTTTGCTTCTTTCGAGAGACAGAACCAATTTTTCTGCGAAGGCCGAGCGCATCGGAAGCGACTGAAAGGATGCTGGCACGGTGTCTGGAGGGAAAGGATGATGTGTGTTGAGAGGGAGAATGCATGGGGGCCGAATGAGAAGAGTCGTGGGCGGTCGTGGAGGTAGAAGAATCGGAGAACTTGAAACCGAGGTTGTCGGGATCTTTACAAACGTGAGCGACGGGGAAAGTAGGATCTTGCCCTGTCAGAGAGGTACTCACTGTGACCGTGTCGAGAGCTAAAGCTGAGCAGGTCCGAGTCTACACTGCCGAGGGAGCGCTCCTTGCCTTTTGATTTTGGGCTTGGTGTGATGAGGGCTGGATGACTGGCATTGGAGGTGGGACGACGAGGCAACCAGGAGGACATGTCGGAGGAGGGGCTCGTAGTAGGACGGTGATAGAGCTACGACGACGCATCATCAAAAGGCAGTGGACTCGACCCAACGTTGACTTGCCTTGGTCCAGCCTCCATCAACCGACTCACCAGAAACACCGCGCGTATTCACTTCCGGGTCTGAACTGGGCGGAAAGGAGAACTTGAGATTTGGTCCCATCGTCGTCGTCGTCGTCGTCGTCGCCGAGCTCGCGAATTCACGCGACAGGATGGACGTCAAACGTCAACCTTGACTCCCACATTAAGCTAGTCTACGCTTGTACGTTCCATATGGCCCCACCGTCCCTGGCGCCCCACCCAGCATCTTTCGTTGCACCGTTCCTTCCCCCTGCTGCGGAATTGACGACCGAGGCTGCTCGATCCCGTCACCAGAACCACGCATACACTCGGGTTCTTGCACCTCCAGCCCGAGCAATCGTCTCAGCACCGCGTTTTCACGCTCCAGACGTGACAGCTCGCACTCGCGTTCCAACGCCCAGTCCTCCTCCCTGTGTCCGAAATTATAATCCTCCAATGCCGAGCCGTCCGTCTCCGGGCGTGGTCCCAGCAACGGCGATGCCACGTCCTCGCCGTTGAGAACACGCAAGAGTGAGCGTAACGTGGCAGAAATGCGACCCAGCGACACGGATTCCATCGTCGTCGATGCAAGTGCACGAAGCAGGTTCTCAGACTCTTTGGCAAGCAGCCCTGCTTCATACTCGCGTATCAATGCCAGCTCGTGTTCCTGCACATCCCGCTGCACAAAAACCAGGTCAGACCTGACCAACGTTTGTACGGAGTGGACGCACAGCTCTCGTGCGGAAGGCACCCATGACACCTTCCAACGTCTGCTCGTACTCTTTGATCAAAGCACCCAGTTGTTTGTTGTCGTGCAACAGACTCTGATTTTCAGCCGCGAGAGATCCATTCATCCGTTCCAGTTCAGTGTCATACACGTCTGTAATCACAGCTCAAGTTAAATGGACGCCTCCTTGTTCATATACATACCTTGAGGCTTATCGAGGTTGAACCTCCTCAATACGAATCCCGTCTGAGAGTGACCAGCTTGTGCCTGTGGACCACCAATTCAGCGTCGCGCACCCGGTGGATGACCCAGCGCACCTTGACCACTCCTGTGGACTCGTGGAGCGTCACGGAGAGTGACCTGTTCTGCGTGAGCTGTTCAGAGAGCTCGTGGATGGTGTTCAAGAGCTGGACGAGTTCAGATTCGCCCGTATTGTCGAGGATGGTCATGGCCGGACGTATTTGCTTTAGCTTTGACCACTTGTGGACTCAAACCACCACCACCATTGTCGCATTGTCCACCGTGCACCGACCTCTATGCGGCCTATAAATACGAGCGACGACGGCCCTGTCCATTCTCCAAGTCATCTCCAATGGCACGACCACCGACATCCAAGCTTCACATCCAAATACCACTCGTCGCCGACACCGAAAGCATCCACAGCGATCAATCCGTACCACCCTCATCAAGTCTCATCGACACCGAGACCGTAGTATCTCAACCACAATTCGACCTGGACAAGACATTTCCCGCAATCTTGGCACCTTATGACCTCCTTCGCAGCATTCCTGAATCCCAGGATATCGATGCATTGCGCGCGCTCGCACCCGTATTCTGCCATTGTCTCGAAGCAATATTGTACTCCATGGAATGTCTCCCAAGCAACATACCTACCGGTTCAAAGTACTATCTTGCACTGAGTGGGGTCAGATTCTCAAAAGACGCGTTCCTCGGACACGTTGACCAGATACCACCACACGACCCATCATCGCCTCACCAAGAGGCGATCCACGTCGCCATGCAGCTTCTGGATATGGCCATGACAAGTCTCAGGGGCTTCCTGAGTGCTGCCGCATACGAGGTAGCCCAGTTAAAGCCTTTACCGCAAGTGCCCGCCCAGGACTATTGTGTTCAAATTTCAGACGACTCATCATCGACGTCGCATTCTGGTTCCTCCAACGAGAGCAAACCTGTTTCTAGGTCAGGCAGTGTCAAATCAGACTCTACGAACGGGTCGCAAAAATCAAAAGTCTCTGCCTTTCTTAAACCACTCATTCTTGGAGCGAAACAGAACTTTCCTTGCCAGGACCTCGCACCCGTCCCTTCCAACGCCGTCGATGGTGAACCGGACGATCTCAACAGTGGCTATGTATATGTTTCCGTCAACATCCGTAACTCATTGGCACAATTTCCCGTTCCCATCCATGCAACCCCTCGCAAAATATCCCACCCTGAAGACGCCAAGGAGCTGTGGAAAGATCGTTATGGGTTCGCTCAGCTCGCGTCTCTCAAGGCTCTTGTGCGCTACATAACGAGTCCCAGTGCAGATCGTGATGTGGAGATAATCGATGTCTTCTTCCTATGCTTTCGCTTTTTCTCAAGCCCCAAGGAGACTTACGACGCTCTCGTCGCCAGATACGATGAGCAACTCGGTTGTCAATCCCCTTCCATGACAGAGGTACATTCGATGCAAGTCAAAATGCGCATTTCAAGGCTATTGTTCCTTTGGGTGGACCTTCACTGGCGAGCAGAGGACGCAGAGGTGTTGTATCCTATGACGCAATTCGCCTTTTCTCGTTTGGCGAAAGACATACCTCGTGAAGCCTCCTTGAAGTTAATTTCGTCTTTACATCTACACGCCTGTGCAGACGGGAAATCCAGGGGGCTCCGAGTCGAAAAAACGATCGCACGTGCGGAAGCGAAATACCGGCAAGAGCAACTTCGATGTTCTTGGGTACCACGCGAGAAAAAGCTGATGATGACAGGCGATTTCTCCAAAGTCAAGCTCGAGCACTTTTTCTCTTCCGGAGGCGTCAGCACGCTGGCACTTCAGTTGACACTCTTGATGTGGGAAAAGTATCGTGCTTTCGAACCTGAGGATGCGGTTTGGTACTTGATGGTGAGAGACAGTGACAGGACCTCGCCAACATCCGAAGTTGCATGCAAAGTAACAGATTTTATGGCTGTCGAAAGAGCCGTGCACCGATTTGTCTTGGACAGTATCGGGACTGCCAATTCGGTAAGGATGCGGACTGAACTAACGGAATTTTTCTTGGAGCTGGCCACGGTAAGTTCTCCCATGATAAATGGCCCACTTACTGATAGGGACAGAGATGTCACGAACTCCGTAACTACTCTGCAGCCTGTTTAATTGCCCTTGCTTGTGATCGTCCATCGGTAATCCCCTTTATTACGGTACATGTCTCCATGTTGCTGTGCGCCCCATGCTGACGTCCCTACCAGAAAGTGAAACTCAGTCTGGCTCATAAACGAATGAGGACTGCGCTGAACGACTTTTACACGCGGGAAAATCGGCACATGGTAGGCTATAAACAAGCTTTGCAGTCGTGCCATTGTCCTGCACTCCCTGGAATGAGTGAGGTTCCCGTTGCCAGTATCACCCGACCGTGCCTAATGCCAAACGCAGTGCTCTTCATACGAGAAGTCGCGCGTGGGTGTGGATCGGAACCATACGAGAAGCATCCAACGTATCCTGGGCCACCTTTAATCAACTTGAAACGTTACCGCCCGTTGACGTGGGCTGTTAGGGGTTTGTGTTCTAGCTTGTCGTGACTTTGGCGGCAATTGATAATGATTCCTTCAAAGCAATGGAAAAGTGTCACGCGTCATTTAAAATTGAACGCGTCGATTATATCTGTGACTGGCTCAATCACGTCTTGTCCAACTACCTCGCTGGCACGGAGGGGGAATGGGAACAGCGGATACGCGACAACTGGTATGTCATTTGAAACTCGACCAGGGCTGATCATTGAGCTTTCTTGCCTCCATAGCCGTCAATTATGAGAGGCAAGAGAATCGTCGTTGATATCCAACTCTACTCGCTCATTCTGGACCTACTGACCCGACTTTTTTTCGTTCTTTACTACGCACTTGTTACGTTTATTTGTCGTCTTTGATGTAATTTATTCGTAATGGCCATAGTATATGCATATTCGCGTACATAACCACAAGCGAATACGATCAGTCGGATGAATGAAATTATGTGCGCGCTGCCTCGATTCGTCTTCTGGCAACCTGACGTCGGTTGAGTGACGAGAGAGAAGAAGGGACGACAGCATCCTTGTCCTTGCTTCGTTCCACTTCCTCGCCTGAGACACCCAATATGATTTCGACGTGACAAGGGTGACCCTGGTAAGGGTTGATGCGACCATGTGCACGGTACGTGCGTCGGCGGGTTTTCTAGATCGTATGCTTAGGAGCCTGATTCAAGATAAGGAACTTTATAACGGAACATACCGGTGCCTGCTGGACGACGATGTTTTTGATGATCAGGTCCTCGAGTTCCAAGCTCTTTGCGTCAGCATTGGACTCTGCATTCTTCAACAGACGGGTAATGAACTTGACGGATTTCTCAGGCCAGCGACCTGGGAAGCGATCAGGTGTCTCATCGTGACGGGCTTATGAAAACTTGCCTTGAGTCGTCTTGAATTGTTTAGCTTGGCTAGCACGACCGACACCACCCGAGAAACGACGGAAGGGGATGACTTGTTTGTGGTCTATGACATCGCCAAGGTAAGTGTACGCCTTCGTCAATTTCATGCCTGTCTGGTAGTTGAGTAGTGATTACACTCGACGAGTCACAAACACACCCGAGAGTGCGGCGGCAACCTCGCGCATGTTCTTGAAGTGGGTGCGCAGATACTCGCCGCGGGCGCGGGCGGCTGTTCAACATGATCAAGGTCGGATCGAGGATAAGATACAGAACAGACCGACTTTTTTCGGGGTTGGTTGCGAGGGCGGCGGCGGCGTAGCGAACTGGAAGTGGAATGAGCTGGACGTACTGGCAGCATGGAGCAAAGACGTACCCATCTTGACGAGTCTTGTCCAACGCGGTCGTGTGTTGGGCCAGGTAGTCAGATGGTGGCTGAACCTTGTCTTTACAGTTTTACGGAACTTGCCGATATGTATTACATAATAATAATATAATATAACCCCCTGATTATGGTTCAACGCCAACATTGAAAGAATGACGTCCGCTCATCAGTCCAGCTTTTCTTTTTCTTCCCAGTCAACGGGAATGACATCCAATGAGACAGACAACTCAAATAGACCATCCGATGATCAGGTGCGCATATAACCCAACAGTCACCCTGTCATAAACCCCAAGTACAGCTGGAATCTCTCCAAGCTCTCCTTGAACGGGAGAACCGCATCAAAGAGGGCGCAGAGAAGTTCCTGAAACTTGCCATCACAGTATGGCTTGTCATGTGTCCCACATATTTTTGCTCATTTACCTCACAAGGACACGATGCGCATACAAGTCGAGTCGGAACTAGAGATGGCCACCAACGAGATCGAGACACTCACAAAGAGAATCGAACAAGGTAACGTCTTCTCATATCGCGTCCATCACTGCTTTAACCCCATATGCCCCCAAGAAACGACGCGTGGCAAACGGAAAAGGAACGGAATCGTGCCTTCGGCTAAGCGCAAGTTTGCAGGGCAAGCTCCACCGTCAACCGTCCGCTTCAGAGCAGACAGCGATGACAAAGATCGAGGTAATCAAATTTGACAGTATTCTGTCACTCGGTCCAATTGCTTTATAGACGATTTCCGGACCGCATTGAACCAGGCCAACGCTTATCTCAAGTCACTCGCCGCCACTCGCTCGAATACCTCTACCCCGGCGCTGGCGTCATCCCCGAGCACATCTACCAGCCCCACCATCTCTGAACTCGACAAGACACGTATAGATATCATGAACAAACTCGCCAGTCTTCTTCAGCGAAATCTTCGTGTCCATTACGAGTTGAGCGTGTCCGAGTTGGTTCAAGCGTCAGTCCCACACCTGTCTGTTTCCTTCGTCACATCTCACACCGTGCGCAAGTGTGATACCATGTCTCTCAGACGGATCCTCAAAGCACTGCCGCGCAGCATCGTACAGGCTCATTCGTCATTCACTAGTCGACCTCACCTCTGTGGAAGAGCTGCACCATCAGCCCTTGGAGTGGTTTATAGTAAAGTGGCGTCCTCCATTTCTGTTTCAGAATTCTATGTAAACCCCTTTCAGGTCGTTGGCTCGCGATAATAAACATGCTGTCGAGAGAGAACAAGTCATCAAGCTCGTCCGTGCCATTGTTGATATTGTAGCCGAAAGGCGCGACAGACGAGGAAACACTGGGTCAACTTTGATTCCATTGTCGGAGCCAATCATGCGAGCCTTTGTCGCTGTCGCTGAGCACGCGGAGGATCCATTTAGGCAGATATGCGTCCAAACATTGGCCGAAATGAGTTCGTCAGGATCATAAGTGAGTTATTGCCATGTCCTGACTACGCTCTCGACACTAGGTCTGCTTGATATCGACCTGGTTGCAAGGACTGGTGGTATTCGGTTTCTTCTTCACGCTCTTGGTGAGGGCCCGGTCGAGATCGGGCCCATCCTTGCAGCCACATTTCTTCACATTATCGACTCTCCGCGCACACGTGCTTATCTGCGATTGGGCATTGATATCGAGGTATGTCGCAGTATTGTTGGCTTTCACTTCTGCTCGAAAACTTCCGAAGATTGCGCTTTTGGCAGTGACGGACGCCTATGGGCGAGGATCTGATCACGCGGAACGCATGAGAAGTTGCACAAAAGTCATAGAACTCATGTTGCGGACGTGGAGTGGTCAGGGCTACACATGTTTGATCCTCCCGTGACTGACAGCGTACTAGGGCTAATGTATTTTTGCATGGAAGATCAAAGAGCGATCAAGTCCATCGTTGATACACTACGGATACCATCCCTTGACACAAGGGTACGTCGATCTAATAATGCGTGATGCTCGGATACTGATCAAAGCGTAGGAAATCGTTCTTGACATGTTTTTCGACCTTCTTAACATCAAGGCCCCTGAATGGTACAAGACTTTTATTGATGGTCGACGTTTGACAAGTAGGTTCCCTTCTTGAGGATATTCAAGAATCCAAGATCACGGTTTGTAGTGTATCGTAAACCACGAAACTTGCCAGAACGCATTGGCGAAAACAAGTCGCCAGAGCGACCCCACGAAACGCTGAAACTCACTGACCAGTATATCGCACTCTTACTTCTAGTTTTCACTAATGCCGGTTTACTTGATGTAACCACACTTTGCTCCATCCAAAAGAGTTACATCCTGATGTTGCTACTAGGCATTAACTTGCATGCTAGAGGAGAGCACCGTTGGGTCCAGCCTGACGCGAAAAGCCACTCTGCTCATGGCAGAGGTCATGCAAATGGCGAATAGAGTCTTGCCGCTAGCGATCGCGGCAAATATACAGGCGGTTCCTCGCGTTTTTAATCTCGCATCGGATTATAATCGTGGGGAGCATAGGATCGTCGGAACGTCTACGATATCTGCGATTGATAGTTTTAACCGGAATCGTGCGAGGTTACAGCCCACTGTCAAGGGTACGAGACCAAGGCGGGTACTCTTTTCCTCCACACCCTTCCATCTGAAAGGGGTTTTGTTTAGGGCCAATTCTGCAGAGGATGCCGTTCGTCGAGGGCAACGACAAGTAGAACAAAGCAAGATCAAGATAGGCATGCAGATGGACGACAAAACGTTTCAGTCATGTCTACTTGAGACTCAAGTGAGTATTTTCGTGTATGATTGTCATGTTCCATTTTTGAGAGGTTGCTATTGAGGTCATGCTCACCAAGGACAATACGAAATGGAACTTTGAGATACTCCAAGAGTTAATTGATGGACCCCTCCTGAACCCCAAGCGGCTGGAAGAAGCCATCAAGGGTGCACGCTTCATGCGTCGCCTCATGACATTTTTTCACCCGTTTTCACATCGCTTCTCGGATCTTCCTCGTAAACAGGTTGGTTCAACGTGGAGCCTCTCGTCGTTTGCTCACCAAGGCTGTTTGATAGCCCAATTTTCGATGGGTACGATTGGGTTGCAATCTTCTTACCACTCTTTTGGCGAGCCCAGATGGTGTTCGGTTTTTGATGACGGAGGACGATTTCCTTGGTCAGATTGTAAAAAGTTTCGCTCAGCTCGATCCAGTGCGTATGGTACTCGTGCAAGTTTGCCGTGCTGAACCCAAAGACAGTTCAACGGCACTCCCGAGTCTGATCCAATGTTTTCCAAAGCACGCATATCGGATACTTTGACATATGGTTATTTTGAAATGCTTGGTATTTTGAGTAAATACCCGGAGGGACTTGAGTATGTCGGAGACATATTTGCATCGCGTCGTTTCTAACACAACCTACAGTCTGATGGAGACATCGAAAATTTTCACTGCCTTCTACCACCTAAGCGAGCTCCGCAATCGTGAAGACCTCATAACTGCGGTGATCACGAACCTTGACTATACCATGTACGCATTCAGGCCTTTTTTATTCTCATCACGCTCAAGACAGAAATGTATAGTGATGGACACCCCCGTGTAGTGCTCTTGAAAGCTCTGACTTCAGAAGACGTTCATGTTCGACTTTTTGCGACGAGTCACTTGGGCGAACTGATCCGCAATTCACTTACCCCAGTTTCATGGAGTCTCCGGCTTCTCCTGACACAGCTCTATGACCCTTCTCCAGAAGTGTGTGAGATAGCCATCCAGTTCCTCGAAGAGGCGTGCGATGCCATGGAAGTGCTCCAGCTTGTCGTCGAGATGCAACCGACGATGGACCATCTCGGCGAAATAGGCCATCCTTTGTTGCTCAAGTCAGTTTGAAACTCATTCCTTGCGTTCGTTTGCCTAGTTGAAGCCGCACTAGATTCATGTCTACTCCGATGGGATTCCGGTATCTGTACAATGCTGGTTACATTGACAGAGAAATGGACATGTGGTTTCACGTGAGTGCAGCATCCTCGGTCGAACTTTACTGATCACCAGAATAAAAGGAGCGGAATACTTACTACGTAGTCCAAGTGGAAATCTTCCTGGCCAAGGTATTTAGTTCCGACGCTGCAGAGGACGACGAAGATGTGCTGTGAGTATTGTATTTCAACTTTCAACCCCGGTTCCAATCAAGGCTGTACAGAGCTTTCGACGGAGTGGTTCCACCTCACTTCTATGGTGAAATGTCCAAGACCGAATGTGGCTGTCAAGTCTTGAGCGAAAAGGGGCACTTTGCAGAGTTTTCTCACTTCATTCGGCAACATGGTCTGGAGAGTGAAGACCTCGAACTCATTTTGAAATTAAAGAGCATCCTTTGGGCGGTGGCAAGTTCTACGCATATTCCTCGCGATCGCCCTTTGCTCACTGATATGTCAGGGCAATGTCGGCGCCACTGAAGGTGGTTTACCATTTCTCGAGGAGGAAGAGATTATTCCGTCGGTTCTTGATATAGCAGAGCACTCGCTCATACCTTCCGTGCGAGGGTGAGCACAAAGAGGACAAAAACGTGAGCGAGCACTGAACAGTTCCTAGAACATGTTTCTTCGTCTTGGGATTAATTTCGTCGACGACACAAGGCGCAGAAATATTAGACGATTATAGGTGGGAAGCTACCCTGTCACCGCTCGGCCTTCCCACTGGATTGTGTGTGCCGGTGGATTTGGACCGATTTATTTCGGTGCGCATCATGCATGCATACAAGGCCGTTGCTCACGCCGCCGTTCTAGCTCCCCGCCTGGGAACCCGTCAACGTCAAGAGCGATGCAGACCTCCGGCTACTTCCACCTACCGTGCAGACGGAACTCGAAGTGATTACCGCAATCGACAATTTGAGCAACACAGTGATTGCAAACGCCGCCTCGCGTTCCCTGGCAAGGTTCGTCCTTTTACTGCACAAGTCACCTGTAGCTTATACTTGGTACGTTAGAATGAAGTCGCGACCCGAATACCATCCCGCGTTCACTTCTCCGACGGTGTTTTTCAGGGCTCTTCACATCATTTCCACGCAGCGCTACCGTCTGCCTGTGCGGAGATACATTCTTGATCTGTTCAATGTAGAGTTGGGTCATGACGTGATCAAGGCGATATCTGATGCCGCTGTGTCTCTCCGAGCGCCGCCGTCTTTCAAGCAATCCGAGGCACACATCAACCGGGTCGTCAGCATGCTCGGTCCGAAACATGCAGGTGGAGAGTCTGACAGCGATGCAGAAGAGAGTGATTCGGAAATGGACAACACGGTGGAAGAAGTGGCCATCAAGAATATGCCTGCCATCATGTTGCGTCCGATGAGCAGGATAATCGGATTTGACACGTGAGCGTCTGCTTGGGTCTTTGGTTTTACCGTTTCCTTGCATGTGTTGTAAATCGAACAGCATTGTAATTTATATTGCATAGTTATACATATCATACATCTCCTTTGATCGTTGGCTTTGGAAATCCCGACCAGATAGCACACGGCACAAGGTACCATGTGCACCTGGGGCTTAAATCGGTTGTGGATATGAAACTTTGGATGTGATCAACCATGGCTTACGGGAGCAGTGATAGAGAAAAGATACCGGTGACGGAAGCCGTGCAGGGCGACGCGCAGACGCAATTGCCAAAAATACGACTGCGGACGCCTTTAGCACGCCAAACACTCTTTTCATTACTCGCCTTCTCGCCCACTTGTCTCCATTTATCACAATAGAGTGCGCCCAAATCGCCCAGCGAAGCCACTACCATATGGTGAGCGTCCAAGGAAACTTGTTAAATACCTTGCCTGTTCCGCCCACGTGACGGACGCTGCATTAGCACGGAGCGGGAAGCCGTTCCTCGAGCTCGACATTGTACGCGCCGGTCAAGAACAGAGTGTAAGAGACCTGTCTGGGAGGTCGACGAATGTCCCGTAGTACGAGCGATCCTGGACTTCTACAAAGAGCGTCGATCCTGGTGTTGACACCTACAGCGGCAGACGCAGTGGACAGTGCGATCGAGCTCTGCGCTTGACGCGCCCGCTATCATGTAGAAACTGGGGAAACCGGGGATCGTATTTTCGAATGATAATCGACCCATTCAATCCTTTCACGTGTAGCGGTATGATATCATCAGCAGGTCCGAATAAAAGGCAGAGAAAACGAATGACCCCAATAAATTCTGTCGCAAATATAATGATAGCAAATGGTTATTGCAGGATGTCCAGGAAATTAGAATTCTTTATCCCTCTTCGTCAAAATGCTATTCTCGACTACTTGTTCGATCCCGCCAACGTTGGGAGCGACATTGGGTAGACTTGGGCTTTTGAGATATCCGCCACCGACCACTACCAACTAGCAGGCATGGCCAAGATAGCGAAATCGAGGTTAGAATTACCCACCTGTCCGTTTGCAACCGGTACTAAGGAGTATCAAGTGTCGACGCTGTCTGGGATATTCACCAGATTCGCGATCCGTGGGTATCGTAAAGTTGTGATACTTGCTCAGCGCATTGTCTAGGATGCGTTTTCTCAAGGCCTGCCAACGAGAGATATCAACATTTGCAGGTACCACTCGAGACACAAATTGCACTTGACGATGTCTCTCGCGGGCCACAACACTCTGTCAAACCATGAACATCGCTCGTAAATACGCATTCAGCTTCGACGTTGCAACATCAGATTATGGTATGTGAGGCTGCAACTGTGAGACGTTGAGTGACCTGAGAACCAAAAGACGCCCCAGCGCGTTGGACCATGGGAGTTCGAATGAGGTTGACGACATGCACATTTGGATCTGTTGCGAGATGAGAAGTGAATTGGGCGCTAGAAGACATTCGACAAATACCCTGAAGAGGGATCGCTGACATGACAATCCATGCGGTATCAGGGATCTTGGCGATAATGTTGTAGTGACTCCCGAGTATCGTTCCACTCGGCCGAGATCACTTTGGTATTGAAGACAAGGTAATCATTACAACCCAAGGTCAATCCAATAATCTTAAATTTCAGATTGAATGTCGTGAGACTCGGATTTGTTCCAGTAGGGATTCAAGTCTGAAGATAGGCTATATTTCCAGGTCAGGAGAGCAGCACAGGAAACGGTGAGCTGAAGCCTTCCAACGACGGGCTGCACGCCTCCGATACTGAATGAATGTGATCGACTGGCTGGTGTTCATCGCGGTCTTGGGTTGTGGGAGTAGTGACACAGCCACTGCGGTGTAAACTGTGATTCGATTCAGACAGACGCTCGACATGTCGCTCCTTCGTGTTTGCCGTACTCGACCGACGCTCAACGCGTTGGTCTATACCCGCAGCCTTTCCACTAACACCCCCGTCACAGCCGAGAAATCAGAGAGCACCCAGATCGCAGAGCCTGTCCATGGCGGCGTTTTCACCGCCGATGTTGTCAGCGGTGCGCCAGGTACGTCTCTCAGTCGTCTTGTCGGATACTGTGTCACCTATATACTGTCAGCTGAACTCCGCCATCGTGCCGTGCGTATCTACCAGCCTACCCGCAACACCATGCAAAGCGGCGCTGGCAAGTCAGAACGCTGGCGCATCGACTGGGACATTCTCCAGGGCGCTGGTCGTTGGGAAAATCCGTTGATGGGTTGGGCTAGTTCGTAAGTGGTTCGCATCTCCGTTCGCTTCCACGCCAATGCCTGCGTTAGTGCGGATTACATGCAAGGCACACGCCTCTCATTCAAGAGCAAGGAGGATGCCATTCATTTTGCTGAGAAACAAGGTGTATAAAATTTACTTTCGGCCTTCTTTCTCGCTGACGCTGAAACGCGGTGCCAGGGTGGGACTACTATGTGTGAGTTTGGAGCATTCTTGTATTTACGGTTTACCCATCTGCCTTTTGCAGTCAACCGGAGACTGTAAAGAGAGTTCCCTCGAAAAACTACTCGGAGAACTTTGTGTACAAGCCTCACAAGCTACGCATTATGCGCACAAAGTAGAGCTCATTGCGTTATTAGACCTCGCTGAATATTACTCCATTGCCATTCTCGGTGGGCATCCTGATAACGGCGAGTCATGGTTTGGCTCCTCAACGTTATCAGGCCAAGATTTGATCGTGGTCGAACATGTCTGATTTTAGCGCTACGGGATGACCATCACATTGCACTCCACATGATGTTCATATTACCGCAGACATTACTTCATGGCTCATTTTCCGTCGAATTGCCACCTTGGTTACCAACACATGCTGACTGCACGCATTTATTCATTACGACGCCATTCTCGTTAGTTTCTTATCCGGTCAAGATCCGGGGCACGTTGCACACGTTAGCACATACTAAACTAGAACCAGTGCGTGAAGCATACGTCGGGTGGAACAATCTCTGGCTGTGAGTGAGCCAGCTGCCTACTTTGCTGCATCCCACGCGGTAAAACAAGGACTTTGCTGTCACAAGACGGGTGGCCGCAAAAATAATATTTACAACATGTGTTACAATCAGCACGAGATGCTCAAGATAAGGATGGACTTTGTTTTTTTTTGGACATATTACTATTTATGTGCAGTAGATCGTACCGATGTAGATCCCCTGGTAGGGCCCCAAATGATCAAAAATATCCCCTTCCAAGATGTTGGGCACGGTCATGATGGTGCACTGTGGGTCTGTCGCGTCGTCGTTGCCTGAAGAAGGTGACAAGGTTCTCAAGTAAAAAGTTTGTGGTACCTACCTGGACATTCGACCACCTTATTGGGTTGAATGATATGAACCTCGCCCATGACGTGCGAGTATCCCAGGAAACGGCCGGGGACAATGGGAATGATGTCCTTTTCGTTGTTTATCCGTTTAAAATCGGATATCTGTATACATGCGACATCCTGTGACATTGGGGCAAGAATAAAAAAGACAACAAACGGTTGCGTCGAAGAAAGCAGCCCAGGCAGGGTTACCGACGCGAGGGGTGCCGTAGGTAACGCCTTTGATAGCGATGTTGGATGGTAGATTGAGGGCCATGAAGACGCAATCAAGCTCGGCGAGCGCTCCTCCAAGGGAATGACCGACCTGTGGAAAATGAATACCAGGTGTGGGAGAACAAGAAAAATGTACCAGAGTGACGGAAGTGGCGCCATGTTGAGAAATGAGAGCCTCGACTTGAGTGAGAATGATGGGTGCCGTCTTTGCGTGCACGTTGGCGAAGCCGCTGTGGACGAGGACGGTGCTGTCGACGCCAGGAAAGAGGGCGGGATTGAGTTGTTCAAAGAAGATGTCAATATCGGTGAGATCGGAGAGGCTGCGAGGGAGTAAAACGGATGGACACCAGGGGGGGGAGAGGCAATTACAGTTCGGTGGGATCAGTGCCCTCGTGAGCGACGACGACGGAGTTGGAGGGAGGCCAGTAGCCGACATAATCTGGAGCGGGATGGTGAACAAAGGAGAGGAAAGACAAGGAGAGGGTTACAGTATTGAACCGCGTCACCGTCGCCACCTGTGAGAGAGACTTGAAAGCCGGGCACGGCCTGACAAGCCTCTGGGAGAGGGTGAGTGAGTGGGGCTCGTTTCTACACGCAAGAGACCAATGTACGACCGCAGGCCCAGCCTTGCACGAGGGCGGGAGAGCAGTACGCTGCTCTTGCAAACTGTGCATAAGGGGCGAGAGAGACGAGCTGTGCAGAGGTCATTGGTGTGACCGAGCCGACCTGGTCATGAACGGGGCGAGCAGCAGCTACGAGTAAGAAGGAAAGAGAAGCGTAAACGGGGTGCATGGTGCGCTATGGGCCAGGATGGATGAGGGGGGTGCCATTTTATTTTATGGGTATGGTAGATGGTGGATGTATGCGGTTCAATGAGGGATGCTGGATGTATGCGGTTCAAGTGTAGGATCAAACAGAGATCAACATCTCTCTTCCTCTTTGCCTCATGTCTGACCAACCATCCCACAGAAAATCACGCAGAGAGAAACCGCGCATCGAACTTGCACCCGATCAACCTCTCACTACCCAGGGTCGTCCTCGCGCACGAGTCTACGTCGCTTGTGTCCAATGGTCTGTCCTTTGTCTCCCTTGTCATCCCCCGCTCATCCCCGTCCCAGTCGAACGCGCAAAATACGCTGCGACGGCGCAAAGCCAACATGCCACAATTGCACTCGCCGCGCCAAGCCCGTCGATCCTTGCGTCTATGATGCCGCCCCAAAGCGTAGGGGCCCCGACAAGACCCCCGGTGCGCGTCAGCGCACGTCACGCGAGACCCGTCAAGACACTCCAATCGTGTCTCGCCACCCTCATCGAAAGAGACCCGACTCACACTCTCAAATTCTTTCTCCCTCCTCCTCTGGTCCATACCCACCACCGCAGCCTTGCCTGGTCCTCGATCCGCAATTAGCCGACATGTCCCCATGCCATTCCACGCCGGCAACCGCCTCCCCACGCTCGGCCCCTTTGCTCGTCGCCCCTGGATCGGTCATTTCTGACCCACTTCCCGTGACGAGCAGTCAGGTATTAACTTGATCACTCACTCGTCATTGGCGTTCTCATGTCACTTGTGACCAAAGGGTCTTCACAACCCACTCGACTCTACTTGCCAGCTTGACTTTTATTCATCACTCGACCCTCTCATCACACCACCCGTCGCTTGTGACGCAGATACCTCTAAAGATTCTTCAATCATTCCCCCTGAACCGTCTCTCGATTTTATTCGTCAAACTTGGTGGGATTCCCTTCTTACGCTGTACGACTCTTCCTGTCCTTCCCTGTCCATACCCATGTCCAGGCGGCAGCAGGCAGCACACCAAGTTACCACCGACTTGCGTTTCCTCCTTCGTTCTTCTACTTATTGGTTGTCCTTTATCAATGCTCCTCGTTTGCTCTCTATTTATTTCGACCCGGAAAGGCGTATCCGTATGCAACCTAGTTTTCTGCCTGCCGCCCTCGCCGTCTCCACCTTTTCACAGTCCTCCGAGGCTGGTTTTGGAGCACGTGGCCGTCAGAAAGCCATCCGTCTCCGTGACATTGCCCAAGGCGCCCTCGAAGCCAGCCTCAACGCCCATTGGATCGACGAGGAGTTAGCCCAGGCAGCCTGGGTGAGCATCCCCCCCTCCTAGTTTTATCGCTGATCTAACCATCCACAAGCTACTGGCCTTGTTCGAGGTCTGTGCGCATCCTGATCACACTAGCCAGCGATCGTCGTCAAGTCTCGTCATGCTCGACACCATCATCAGGATGCTTTCTCTCACTTCTATTGACGTGCAAGATTCAGCCTCTGCTAAATTTTCTTCCCATTCTGTTCCTTCCGTCATGTCTGCATCACATAATTGGACAATTAATTCATTTTCCAGCATTGGAGCGAGCGACCCCCTAGAGCGAGGTTGTTCCTGTGCTCCTCGCTCGCTCGGGCAGCATTCCGTGGCAGCCCATGAGTGCACTCCTCTCTGGCTGTCCTCCCCGGCGTGGGATAGCTCTTGGTCGGACGCCAACATCAGAAAAGAAATCTGTCGAAGGCTCTGTTGGAGCACACTGGCCCTTACAGCTGGTCACACATCATATCTCACATCAATAAATCAGATACCCTCCGATCTTTTCGTGCTGGAGCCCGCTAACGTGTGCTTGCCTCCTCGTTTGGTTGACGTCACTGATTTACGGGCGTTTAGTTTGCCCTGCTCTTCCCTGGTGAAGCAATGCGCTCTACACAACGTCACTCGGGAAAGGATACTGTCTGGTCACTCAACTACCGAACCATGTTACTCTGGCACAGTTGTTTGAGGATTCATTACGATCCAAGCGTACCGAAAGTCGAAGTGGCTCGTTTCGGGCTAGACGCATGGCTCGAAGCAGATGCGTTGGAGAAAGCCCTCGACTCGCATGGATGTGACTTTGAGAGAACGTTTCTGTACCATGGACGTGAGTGTTTGTTCAAGTAAGCCAGTCGCTGTCCACATGCAGTGAATCCGACTTATTGTTTCGCAGCGTCCGGCTGCTCTTGACGCACGAATGGCGACTACATGACGTCAATCACTTTTTCCGTCAGAAAGCACAAGCGTGGCGTACGTCAGTTTTACCCTGCGCACGAATTCAACTCATCCACCGTTCAAGTCATCCACCAAGCCAGCGTGGCTCAACGCGTCGTACAGTCACTAGGGGCAGTGACTGGACATGGTTCGCAGCTGCTGTTGCATCGACCTTTCTTTGTATTCTGGTTCATGGGCCAGATTAGCAGGTACGTCCACGGTATCAAGCGGTGTTTCACCCCGCTGATCCTTAACCGGAACAGGGCATTGTCGGTTTGGGAACACGACAATTCGTTGGTGCTAGCCCTGGATGTGGGCATCGCTCTGTTTAAGCCTGTCGACTATCTGAGCGCCCTGTGGCCATGCTCTGGTTAGTGTGTTCGCCACTGCTCTAGATAGGCATTCAGGCATCCATCCCTCTAGAGCAGAGACGTCGGTCACAGCGGATCCGCGAACGGCTTTCTGCTGCGTGTATGAAAACAGGTCGACTGCTACCTCCTCCGTGTCCTCTCGGGACGGTCGTAGCCAGCTGATGGTTCTGTAATGTACTTGTAACAAGTCTCGTTACCTGTATTTCCTAAAAAAGGAATGATGTGGCTGCCTAGAGTCACGGACATACTTAAGCCAGAAATGTGCAGGCTCACTGTCGACATTGACCTTGACTTGCGCAATGAACCTCTGGTCATCCATGGAAGATGTTCGCCCATCCCAACCATCTCATCTTATACCAGATACGATATCCTCTCTCGTTCTCAATGACCGACCATCCACCTCCACGCTGAAGCGACGTCCATCCCCCGCGGCGGTGGACGAGGAGATCATGAGAAAGAGGTTCAAGGAAGATCCATCACAAGACGCCCCTCAAACACCAATAGCATCCACCTCCAAATATGATGCTCTCATCGACGATCTTGCCCAGGAACTTCAATGCGGCTGCTGCGCCGAACTCGCCTACCGACCGGTCGTCGTGTCACCGTGTCAACACTTCTTTTGTGGAAGGTACCTTTGTTTCATGCGTGTTTGCAAAGCGTTGGAAAGCTGATGGCGCTGCAGCTGTTGCGTGCTCTGGATCAAAGTAAGTCATTGCTGCATCCAGCGCCACGAGCGGTCCGGAGCGTTATCACGAGCCAGTTTGGCCTCCCTCGACGCGCCGTCGTGTTGTGTTCACTATCTGAGTGTGGTACGATAGGATGAAACACGTACTGACGACGGATCTATAGAACGGTGGCACGAATTGTCCTGCATGTAGGGGTGTTTCCAACTTTGTCACGCCATCCCGCCCTCTTCAGACAATCGTGGATGTGCTGCTACGTGCTGAACCTTCCAGGACACGCACAGAACGGGAACGAATGCAAGCGGACGAGATATACAAAGCTGGCTCGTCGATGAGGGTATGTGCGCGTATACCCGCATCGTCACGTCTCGAGCATTCTGCCAGATACCAACCCCCCGGGAGGCTTCTCCAGAACCAAATACCAATCAAAACTCGGATTATGCCCGCCCTTGCCCACATTGTGGCCCAGATAACCCGTATGGATGGCGATGTCCACAACCGATCGTAGACTTTTCGGTCGACCCTGAACAGGCTTGGCATCTTGACGATGGCGCACCACCCGGGCATGCATATTGCGGAAACTGGTATGAAATCTGCCAGCTTTGTTCTCGGTACCACTGATGATAACCCCACCAGTGAAATGCTGCTTGCTCTAGGTGCCCCTATTACGACGAAATGTGATTTCTGTCAAGTGTCCTTTTGTGGAATCAATGTCCAGGGTAGATGCATTGCATCACCCGTAGCTTCCCAACATCCTCACAACATGAACGACATTGGTGACATCATTCAATCTTCCGAAGTCTATGAGTGCTTTGAAAATAACACTGTGGAGGTTGAAATCATGTTGGATTATTTGACCCATAGGCAAATCACTCCAAGACAGATATATCGAGAGGTAGGTTGGCGAACCTTTTCCTGGCGTTGTCGAGATATTAATTCGCTTGTAGATCGTCCACTGCCTGCAATCCCAACCGAACGGCTTCCGACCCCTGATCGAATCGGACATTTTTGTGGATATGCATAGTGTCGCAGCAGGAGTTGATGATAACCCAAGTGCTCCGAGAAATCGCATTTGCAGGCACTGTGCAACTGAGATCCTTCTTTGGGGCTTGAGAGAATGGTGGGTCCGTGAACGACGGAAGGGGCACTTGGATGCAGCCATTGCAAGCCGTCCAGATTGTGATCAAGGGGGTTCGTGCGGCCGGCAAAAGGATCTTGGTACGTCATTTCTAGCGATGTCTTTGGACCCATCTGACATGCTTCAATTTCCAGTGCATGCCAAAGAGTGTGAGTTCTCACACCCTCCAATACTTTTCCTGACACATTGGCCGTACCTGGCAGATAATCATATGGTTTCGACACTGACAACACAATCGGTGCACGTATCTAGCTCGTCCTCTGGTCATCTTGAAAGAGAAACGGCCCGCGAGGCCTTGACACAGCATAGTGAGCCTGGTCCATCCACGGATGCCCAGAATGCTGGAGAGGGTGTTCTGGCTTTACCGAGCACTGGAACGGACATCTCCTTTGCCGACGATAGATCGAGTGTATCGTTACTACTGTAGGGTTGATCGGTTGGAACCGCTTTCCTCTAGTATTGTATGATGTTTTCCTGTATCTCTACTGGCCCACATATCAGCATGTTCGGGAAGGTGCATCGATGCACGTATGCTACCGTGTTCGGATTTAAAGGTCAAGTATCGCAGTACACGTAAATTCTACAGATATAATGAGACCCATGCCAAAAGAATGCCAAAGGAGTGGCAGTGTTGCATATATACGCAAAAAGGATATCAACGAATGAGGTAGATCAAGCAACATGAAAAAAAGCAGAAGAAAATTCCCTACATTGCGTGTCCAAGTCCATCATACATGGCGATATCGGTATCCCACTGCCGACGACCATGACGCCCTCCAGATCGATTTGAATGAACGGATCCCCTGTCCTTGGCAAGGGCCTTGCGCCGCTGTCGTTCCTTGAGCTCTTCCGCCAGTCGCTCCACTCTGGCCTTTTGCTCCGCCTTCTTCATCCTCTTTGCCTCTGCCTTTCGCTCCTTTTGCTCCAGAGCATCCCCTTTCTTATACGACTTGGAGGTGGAAATGCTCATGGTCGGCGACCCCGTTGTGTCTATCCCAGATTCCGACGATTTAGAGGTCCTAGATACAGGCGGAATGATACGTGAGAATTTCCCGCTCAGACCCGGACGCGGGCTGGTTTGGGTGGTCCAGCTTTGGATTGGAGGCGGGCTCGAGTCCGTAAAGGACGATGGCGAGTCGGATAAGATGGGAAAGCGAGAAGACAAGGGGGGGACGTTGACGCGCAAATTCTCCGTATTGCGATTCTTGGTCCGGGTTTCCATGTTTCGGAACGATCGCGCAACCCTGTCATCCGCCGGAGGTTCAATGGGCGCAAAGACAATGCTGCCAGAGCTCTGTGACATGCGTCGCTCGCGACTTGTGGACCGTTCCTCAATCAAGGGGAGTGTGTGTGATGGCGAGACGTGATCGACAGGCGTTTTCAGCAACGGTGGACTTCTTGGCGGAGAACAGGATTGTGAATGTGATGAACTGGCGGAGGTGGTCGAAGAGGAAAGTGATGGCGTGTCGGAATCGCTTGTACTTACGCCAGCACTCGATTGCGTCCGTGCTCGGGCGCGACGCGGAAGCTGAGAAGCGGGGAAGGTGGAACATAAAACACGATCGGGGTGGAACTGGTTCCCGTCTGAGAGTGCTTCAAATTCTGGCTCAGACGAGGTAGAGGTATGAGTGTAGTTAGCAAAAGAGTATGAGGGGTGTGCAGGAGAGAGGGGCTCTTCGCATTCCAGTAGAAGGTAAGGTGAGATGGACGCATTTCTGTGACGCCAATGACGGGGTTTGATGCTAGCATCAATGTAATCATCGAGGCTATCGTCCAATGCGACTTCGAACACCTCTTCCTCAGCCAAGCCACGTGTCTGCGAAACTGCCGGAGAGAGCAGTTCCGCGATGGCACAGAGCTCGAAGTCTGTATGCGCGGAAACAATGCTAAATGTCCTGTTGTGGTTTGACATCGTCCACCACTGTGACGGCGTTAAGGTGCTCTCTGAGAGGGTCGCCTTATGCGCATGTTTGTTTATACGAGAACTTGAAACTGATGTGACAGCGACAGCCGGAGTTTGACGAGTCCCTCCATCACGGGTGGGAACGGCTACACGATGTGCAACCACAAGATTAGAATACTACAGTTTTACCCACGCCTTGACATATATTTGTCCCTACTTACTGGTTTTTGCAACGTGGCCCCTGCCAGTCCCAGAGTTTTGTTGATCGACGGATGGCTGCCTGGTGTCCGAGGCACCCCGAGTCCGAGCTGATGATCCCAGGGTTTCCTCTGATCCCCGCCCCTGGTGGTCGCTATCGCCTGAATCAAGATTGCGGTGACCCCCGTTACCCCCTTTACTATCCGCGCGTGAACGTCCCATCCTTTTTTGGCTATACGACTGCACGGTATCATGAACGCTATGCATCCGCAATCAGTAACGGAAACCTTACCATGACGGTCTTTAAAGCACTGTATCACGGAGGAAATGAGTAAATATATCACTATGCCCAAGCCTATTAAACACATACCGTATTTGGAGACTTCGACAACTACATAGCGTCGCGACTTCGTATACTCCCACAGAAGTAGAATTGGACAAAGCCCGATGCATGGCATGCTTCACTAAATCCTCCAAATGTGTGATCTGATATGTGTTGGAAAGAATTAACAGTTGACTCAAGACCGCGGGGGCATGTTGAAGGGGAGTGATTAGTGCGAGGGAGTAAAAGTATTGCAATAGCGCCAGCGTAATTGGGTAAGGCTCCGAGAGATGGAAGGCACGCGGCGTTAGCCGTGGATCTGGGCGAGGCTCAGAAGAGTCTGGTGCTCCAGGTAAGTCAGGAAGGCCGACATCCATTGCAGAGGACGGCAAAATCTCGACAGCCTGACGTGCGCGCTCCACGAATTTTATCCGCTGATCTTTGAACCATGGCCACCTATCCTCCAAAGTCTTTCTTGAACATTTGATCTTACGGCCATCATCACAGACAATCTCAAAATCCGCCAAGGCTGCTTCCTCCAGCGCAGACAGACCAAATTCTTGCATGGGAATATCCAGCCGCAGGGAAGGCGGTTGATAGATGCCGAACGACTCCAGATCGATCACCGCCACATGATCCCAACTGAGTAGTCGACGATTATAATCTTCCACCAGATTACCATTGCGGTTCCCGAATATGACGAATTTGTTCGCGTCTGCCCAAAGACATGCGCGGAACCATGATCCAGATGCGACCGCGTTTCCCGGGTCGATGCGTGACCAGGTCATTGTAAGGAGGTCAAGTGCCCAGATCGAGTAAGATTGATATGTGTGAGCGAGATAAGTGCCAGCGATGATGAGATGAGTGCCCAAAATTGCACCCGACGGAAACCGAAGGCCTGGAGGAAAGGAATTCCCTGTCATTGCTGCAGAGCGTTCGGTGATCGTGAAGTCTGTGTCAGGTAATGGGGAAAAAACTTCGAGTTCGCGTTTGACATCTGTGAACTTTAGTATATCATGAGTAGGGATCTTCGGATACAAACAAGGACGGTACATTGTAGTTACTGTAAAGATAGATGTCATTTGGAAAGCCATCATTTGGGAGGGCAGAATATGGGAGATGGATGAGCGAGTCGGTGGAAGTGAACTCTTGAGAGGAAGGCGAAGATGAAGACTTGTCTGAACGAAAGCGCGTCCCTGGAGACCCCAGAACGGCAGAGTTGTCGTTGGCTGTTAACTCCTCCTGAGGTAGCCGAACGCGTAAATTGGCGGATACTGCCACGCTACGGTAGGTGCCACAATGGTGGGGAAAGTTCCTTCGTTGTACCCAAGCCCTTCCCAGGAGATCGTACACGTAGACGTCATCCAACCACACATTCGACAGATCTTGACCGCCAATGATAAAGAGCCTGTCAGCTGTCACGGAAGACAGGTGGGCATATCGAGGCTTGGGGACAAGTGCGTCGGCAGATGCATCCTCGGATGCCACAGCAGCAGATGAGGGCGGGAGCCAATGCATAGTTGACAGGTCGAGAAAACGAATGTCATTTAGCACACAAAGGTCTTCCGCATTGGAAGGATTAGGTGCATTTCCCATGCCGCCGAACACGATAAGTTGGTTGTTCCCTAGAAAGGAATATGAGTGGACGTGAAGCGGGGAAGGGGTAATACATGCAGGTTTCCGCGCTGTGAAAGTAACGGGGCTCAGGCACATCGTCCTCTGGGAAGGGTATCACTTTCTCCCAAACGAACGTATCGAAATCAAAGATGTATAGGTCAGAGACCATGCGTCGTTCGGTGACCAGACGGCCGCCCTGAAGGGAGATCAGAAGAGCAAATGGAGAGGACAAGCGCTGTAGCCCACGAAGAGATACATCTTGGATCCGACGACGGTGGTGGACGCGCCCTGTGATAGAGTGAGGACGAGGGGGTGGAATGGCCAAACGGGCGTACGACAAGTTTTGCGGGGACATCGCCCGAGGTTTTCCTACAAAAGGTTGTCAGATCGGATATGGAGTGCATCGTTGGCGTGAGGCCCCGAGACGGAGGCGGAGGAGGAGGAGGAGAACGAGGTGGGCTACGGGAGGGACGCAGGGTAAAAGTACATAAGAGGTGATCATACTCGGGCACATTCATCTCAGATTGCCCACGGCCGATGCCGTGAATGATGTGATGCAACGACCACGTGCCCAAAATTTGAATTCAAATGCCGTTTTAAACTCCGATAACAGAAAAATCCCTGCCGACGCGATGCCGAGAATACTTCGCTTACGCTTACGTTCATGGCAAGGCCCATTTGTGCTCGACGTTGGACACCATCCCAACCGGTTCTTCAGGTACTCCTCGTGCTTCTAGCCCAACTCCCACCTCCACCCGGCTCTCCAAAACCGTTATCAGCTCCTAATCACAGCAGTCAGAATATAACAAACTTTATTTAATCCCCCGCTCTACCTGCCTTTGCCCCATGAAGAGAAGTCCCTTTGGCGAAATGAACCCATTTGCGCTCACTCAGTGCACCTCCCGACCTAGACGTACCTCATGAGATGGTAACGAATTGCTCTTCTATTCTAGGCGCTTTATTGTGTTTGTATTTGGTTTTCTTCCAAATGGAAGCTCGTCCGACGGTCTTTGCTGGTGATATCCTGACCTCACTCCTTTCAATTCACTGATAGGGTGTCCCCGTCTAGTGTCAGGTCCCCAGCTTCAGACTCATGTGTGTGGGTGGACTCCACCCCTGATGTATTACAAGGTGCCTTGCTCATGATGAATGATTGTTTACTCCTTCATTTCGGTCTGCACTTATGACCTATCATTATGTCAATCAGATTCCGTATATCCAAATTTATTCTTGATTCGCGTATTCTTGCAAGGTTCGTGGTGGAGATAGCGTGGTTCCGGTTAAGCCCCTCGACATTGCCAAAGCTCGATACGGTGTCTGCTGCCAATGAATGAAAATGGCGCCGCGACACGCGTTTTTAGTGCGTCTTGGTACTAGGCCGTCATAGGAATGACTGAGATCTGCGTGGTTGTTACCTACAGACTCAGCTGGCAAGAATGCCGGTGCGTCTAGTTAGTTGTGCCTTTTCAGGTTGGCTGGTATTGGATATTGCTACCAACTGATTGAATGGTCCTTCGCGCCCAGTCGTTTTAAATGTAATCAGGGAACTGAGCACTATCACCGCGGCGCGGAAACCAAACCAAATATTCATCAAAAAGTTCTCCATCACGGTAAATGAGTGTTTGCACAAGTCAGAAGGGCATTATTGACACGTCAAGCGCGCTTGTGGCATGCAAATCAGTGGCAAACGGTCGATTTTGAATCTCGTCGAAAATTAAGACTCGCCGGCGAGTGTGTATCAGTGACGTCGTCAAGCCACTTCTG